>CAIGRL010088940.1:0-10841 GCA_903798325.1 Fraxinus xanthoxyloides
ATTAGTTTATTGAAAAATGTGTGGTTGAAAATGAGTAGAAGAATGAGAATGAGATTTTTATTGAGAATCAAACGCGGGCTTAATGAAATGAGTTGTGGATCCCAATAAATATATACTCAATATTAATTTTGAATTAAAATATTAGCTAGTTAAAACTCACAACAAACAGGGCATAAGAAAAATTATAAAATTTCAAGGACTAACAAGTCATTTCACTTCTTAAACCCCTCACCAATCACGGTTTGTTTCCCACTTTCATTTCGTATCCCCTCATAATTCATAAACCCTTCAACATTAGGGTTTATCTTCAATCTTCACTTTCTGTCTCTCTCAAATAAAGCGGACAAAATGGGTAGCCTCCTTTTACTCAGGAGATTTTCATCACTCTCCATCTCTGGCAGGCTCGTCATCACTGCCCTTGGACATCGATTGCCGGAGAAATTTGTTCCTGAAAATGCGCTTATTTTTCCACGAGTTTATAACTATACCGCTGTCTCTTTGACAAGAAAAGCAGCGGCGCCGCTACCTTTATCAACACGGGCTTTTCACGTGGGCCGGGTTTTGCAGGCTGCATATGCCGTTGCAGATTTATCTGATGCTGAAGATAGTATGGTATCCAGTAAGGTAGCTGATGATGGCCTCGAAATCTCCAAGCTTGGAATTTCGCCGGATATCGTAAAGGCCTTGGCCGGGAGGGGTATCAATAAACTCTTTCCCATTCAGGTATATCTAACATCTTTTTGGATTGGGTATATGTTTGGGAGTAGAAGAACAATCCACTGAATTTAGTTTATAACAATAAATACTATATTTTGAAATAAAAAAAATGGTAATGACATATGAGGCATGACTTCTGTTTCTGCTTATGGAACTGTGAATGTTGAGATGGAAAATGCAAGATTAATTGAATCCAAGAAATTTTCTTTACACACTGTTTTCACTCTTTTATTCTCGTCATCCTAAGAATTTGGTACTGTCTTAGGTTTTCCTTTTCATTCTTTTGGCATATGTTTGAGCTTTAGTGGGAGCATATTTTTTGGACTGCAGGGAGCTGTTTTGGAACCAGCTATGAAGGGGCGTGACATGATAGGTCGAGCAAGAACAGGAACTGGGAAGACATTAGCATTTGGCATTCCAATCATGGATAAGATTATTCGATTCAACGAGAAGCATGGGTCTGTTATCTTTGCTCTTTTTTTTTTTTTAATCTATTTTCTGTTTTGAGTGTGTTCAAGAATTAGGAATTTTTGACGGTCAAATTTTCATGTTTTCCATAACCCAGACGAGGAAGGAATCCTTTGGCAATAATCTTGGCTCCAACCAGAGAACTTGCTCGCCAAGTGGACAAAGAATTCTGCGATTCTGCTCCAAATTTAGACACTCTATGTGTCTATGGGGGCATGCCAATTTCACGCCAAATTGATACCCTTAAACATGGCGTTGATGTGATTGTTGGCACTCCTGGACGGGTTATAGATTTGATTAAGAGGGGTTCTTTGAATTTAACAGAAGTGCAGTTTGTGGTCCTAGATGAAGCTGATCAGATGCTTAATGTAGGATTTGCGGATGATGTTGAGACAATATTGGGATATATGACGCAGAAACATCAGACCATGATGTTTTCAGCTACAATGCCGAATTGGATAATAAAACTTACACAAAAGTTCTTAAAAAACCCAGTTACTGTTGACCTTGTGAGTGTGCAAATAGTCACTTTTTATTTTGTAATATTTCATCAAAAACTTTTCTCTTGTTTGAGGTCTGCAGCAGACATGATTTTCTGGAACCCATTGTGGTTACTTGGTTTTCTGTATTATCTTAATCATATCAAATGTATTTTGCAGGTGGGAGATTCTAATCAGAAATTAGCTGAAGGCATTTCCCTGTATGCAATTGCATCAGACATGCGCGAGAAACCAGCTATAATTGGGACTCTTGTAACTGTATGGATCTTCATAATGCATTTATTTCTTGGATCTTAGATTTACTAAGACGAACTACCTTTTGAAACAGACAATATGCTATGTTTGATATCAGGAGCATGCAAAAGGAGGTAAATGTATTGTTTTCACCCAAACAAAACGGAATGCTGATCAATTGGCATCTGCTATGCAAAGAAACTTCAGTTGTGAAGCCTTACATGGTGATATCTCACAAAATCAAAGGGAAAGAACCCTATCTGGTTTCCGAGATGGACGATTCAATATTTTAGTAGCTACTGATGTTGCTGCCCGTGGCCTTGACGTACCTAATGTCGATCTGGTGCGTATATGAAAATTCAATCAGTGCTTTCATTTTTGTACATGCTTGCCTACAACAATGATGGAAGGAGAGAACAATGGATGAATTTCTTGCTGTTTTTTGCTTTCTAATATCCTAACCCCATTCGTATCCTTATGCTTCTAGCTGTGTTAAGGTGTCATGTGCTAACTCCAACATGTATATCAATCTGACGTGCAACCTGGAATGTCCCCTTTTTATTCAATTTTTCACATTTCTAACATGACTCTGATACATATTTCACATGCCACTTGGTGGTTCCTATACTTTTTATGTATATGGTTTTTTATTTTTGAAGAGAGAGAGACAACCCTGACATATCAAGGACATGGAAAGCCCGTTTGGTATATTTTGGAACAAGAATTTATGTATGCACAATGAAGTAAATAATGTGATAAAGATTATACGAACTTTGTATCGAATCTGTTTTATATCTATTATATGCACTTTACATTACTTGAATATTTTTATTTAATAAGAAAAATGTGTACCACAAAGATATGTTAATACAATGTATAAACTAATATAAACTCCAAAGATATCACTTGCAAAATCCAATATCAAACCTACAAAATGAGTTAATTAAATTGAAAAATAAGAAATAACAAACATAAAGAAACAATACTTAAAATGTTCTTTTAAATTATTTTAATAAAGAGCCAGTGTCCCTGTTTCTGGAAAAATTATGCATTTGTCGCGTAATGTCCGTCTCTGTGATTCATAGATCAAACTACATGTGTTATAGCCTTATAGGAAATACCATTGAGTGTGTTGAGTGCTAAAGAGCCGATGGTAATCGTTGCAATCAATCAGGTATGGCCTTGGTCATTGGAACCACCCGTGTGGTTAGGTTACTTCAGGGAGTTCTGGTCCTTGATCATTTAAGGTGCAGGTGTAATTCTAGTTCTACTTTTGGGAGCTTAATAATGATGGAAGGAATTATTGCAGGTTATAAGGTGGTGCATGCCATCCTTTTATTCCTGTATTTGGGATCACATTGAATCTTTTTACTGTTCAGGTTATACATTATGAGCTTCCGAACTCGTCAGAGATTTTTGTTCATCGATCTGGACGAACAGGTCGTGCTGGGAAAAAAGGTAACGCCATTGTTATTTATTCGTCAAACCAATATAGGGACATCAAGGCTATTGAACGTGAAGTTGGTTGCAAATTTGTTGAGGTAAGGCATCCATATTCTAATCATGGTTTTTTTCCCCAGTAATTTCAGTTTATATTAGTCATTCTTTAACTTCCATTCTATGTTGAAGCTGAGAAACTTTGACCATCCAAAAACCCCCAATCTTCAACTCCTCCTAATATATTTTCTATATTGCTCTCGTTAGTCGGTTCAATCATTTTAGGCAAATTTGTTTGTAATTTTCTGCGTGTTAGCTCCCAAAGATTGCCGTTAAAGATGAAGCTATGGCTATGTACGGTGCCATGAACAGTGGTGACAGTCGTTTTGGTTCTAGGGGAACCATGGGAGGTGCTCGGTTTAGGGATTCTGGCTTTGGCCACTCTGGTGGTTATGGCAATTCTGAAGGTGGGCGATTTGGTGGATCTGGCTCAGGTGGTAGATTGGGCGGACAACGTTCACGCAATTTTGATGGATTTGGAAAGTCGGGTGGTTCAGATCGGGGCAATGGCTTTGGAAACCTTGGCGGTCCAAGTCGCTCAAGTGGTTTTGGGGATTTTGGATCAGGTCATTCCAGTGGATTTGGTGATGTGCGTAATGGACAGAATACTCGCTCGGGCCGCTTTGTTGGTGACAATAGTAATGGTAACTTCTGAAGCTATTTTTTAGGTGAGCTTGTTACTCTGCATCTAAAAAGTTATCTAACTATTCACCTTACATGGTAAAATGCACTGTGTGTGTGTGTTTTGCTCTGTGTTTTTGTATACGATTCTTCCACCTGATGATATAGTTGAACTTTAGTTAAATCTATCAATAACACTTGATGAGTGACTAAAATGTGCATTTCTGTTTCCGCTTCCTGACAGACATGTTAAGGATAGCAACATTTGATCCTGGAAACCAGAATACCTGGAAAGATCAAGTGTTGAAGACAAATTTAGATGGTATGCATGTGACCATCTCTAACGGCTTAAGCTTTTAAATCAACATGTTCAACATGGTGTTTGAGTAGGCAAAGATTCCGAGTTAAATTCTTGCTGCCATCAGTTTAATGAAAATGTGCACGTGTTAGGCTTCGATGTTAAAAAAATAATCCGCCTACACATGAGGGTGCGTGTTGAAGACAAATTGAAATGGTATGCATGCGATCCTCTCCAACAACTTGAGTTTTTAGATTAAATGATTCAACAATAAGCACCTCTTTTGTTTTTGTTTTGTTTTGGTTTTTTTTTTCAAGAAAGCTGTTTGCACAAGGTGAGTGCTTCCATTGCATATTTTAGTATGATAGAAATCAAGTAGCGCGTGATATTCTGACATCCATATGGAACTAGTGTTTAGTAATTTTTATATGTACGTGTACTGAAGTGCATTCCAGTACGATGGTTGTTAATGAACTCAGATTTGGATTGTGTTTCTTCAAACCACCAATGTTTCTGTTCAGGTTTTTTTTGACTGAGGATGGCTTATTCCCTTGGATTATTCCTGTATAATCAAGTACTCGGTGTAATGGATGTGAAGATTAACGAACAATGCTGTTGGGGACTGGAGATTGTCAGAAAGTGAGGAAATCAGTATCTACTTCTAAGGGTCTGCATTTTATAGCTCTTCTAGTTCAGAAGATTTAACTAGCTGGACATTATCACGGAGTATACCATTGCGTTTCCTGTAGGAAATTAACACTTTTTGATCAGTTACCGAATGAAAAAGGTTCTCATATGTAATTTATTAGTTTCTCAAAATTTTCAGTACTACTACATTTGTTTATTCCTGTTGGCTCAAAAGCTTGTAACGAATTTGATGAACATCTCGATTTTTTGCTTTTATGTTTATGATATTGCGGATGACATCTTGTTGCATCAATGCACTCGTAGTAGTTTCACACTGAATATCCAAATGTGCCATGAACAAAATGGTATGGTTGGAAATCAAAATGTTGTGCTAGTTTAAGTTTTATAATTACGGCAAATTAGATTTCACAGATGCAATAAATTTATGTTTGGCTCATGTTTATAATCAAATATTAGGTTTTACAATGCGTTTTCATTAATTGAATATTAGATTGACAATCAAGTAATGTTATTTGTAGTGGAGACTACTGACAGTTACTTTATGTAGCGTACATATGACAATTTTATTATTTGATACATAATACAATTAAAAATTACCATATTTACGATTTTTTTTGGTAGTGTCGGTAAGGCAGGCAGCTTCCACGAAACCCAAACCCTAGGAATTGCCCGGAAGATTGACAAATAACAACAAAAGATTATATACGGAGTTGTTATTTATATTTTTTGGTAGTGTCGATGAGGCAGGCAGCTTCCACGATCTTCCAAGTTAGTCATTGTACACTCCAATACCCCAGTACTTATTTTAATCATACTTCCAAGATAACATATTTTAATCATCGCCTTCACTTCAGTTGCAGGTTCCATCTCTCTTCGCCTTCATATCTTAATGCATATAGATTTTCCTGTTTTGAATGTTGATGTAGTGAATCCTTGTGAATAAGACAGGAAAAAATGGATCATTCGAACGGACATGCAGAGGTGGGATTTTCAGTGAAGAAGCTGGAACCCGTTCAAGTTCTTCCTTCTGGAAAGACTCCAGGGGGTTTGTATTTGCTCTCAAATCTGGACCAAACATTTCCTTATCCCATTGAGATTTTGTTTGCATATAAGGGAAATGAAACAAACAGTGATAATGCCACTGAAATTCTTAAAACTTCACTGGCCAAGATCTTGCAGGATTTTTATCCATTCGCAGGTTGTCTTGACACAGACGGGTGGCAAAATGATGGTGAATTGCACCGGAGACGGGGTGCCGTTTGTCGAAGCTTTAGTTGAGGATGAAATGGAAGTTCTTGGAGATCTTACCATAGCCGATCCTCTCAAGCTAAGGAAGCTTATCCATTTTAATGAGACAGCTCAAAATATATTAGAAGTTCCACCATTGACAGTTCAGGTATCATACTTGCATTTTAAATTTATTAGCAATGCTTGATAATTAAGGGTTGTTTGAGAAAGTTTTTGATAAAAGTCGCGCATCCCATTATTCATGGTGGACCCGTTTTAACAATTTTTAAGTTTTTTCAAACAAATAATCTTTTTACACTAAGGAAAAGATCACATCACACTTTAAATCAAGAACGGATCCAATACTGGATTACAAATCTGACTAATACATAAATAAATAAATTTTTTTTACTACACGCGAAATTTTTTTTACATATAAAAAAAATATATTCTACCAAGAAAAACTCAGTGGGCAAGGGATTGGATCGAATTAGTGCCCTGCCCAATTCCCCTATATCTGTCCCTACTTTAAATATCAAAATATAAATCTTTTTACACCCATACTTTAGCTCATTTGGTTTACTTGATTACTGTTGACGAAAAAAAAGTCTCCAATAGAGGGCAACATTAATTATTATAATTATCCCACTTAAAAAAATAAAAATAAAGATAGAATTTTAAATATTATCCCTGCCTGGCCCATGCAATATATAATAGTTTGCGTATCATGTCGATAAATCCAAAATGGCCCGTCTTTTTTCGTATAATAATATAATAATTCTTGCAATAATGGTGGTTAGTTTTGGATTAATTCTCCCAACTAAAACTATCTTGAATAATTATTTCAGGTGACAAGATTCAAGTGTGGGAGTATTATTCTGGGACTAGCATTTAATCATGTACTTGTCGATGTCAAGGCTTTTGCATATTTCGTAAGTTGTTGGTGCCAAATTGCCAAAGGTTTGCCTTTGTCTGTCCCTCCCTATCTAAATCGAACCATTTTTTCTGCCAGACAAACTCCAAATATCCAAATCTCCCACCATGAGTACACAAAAACTAGATACCCATTGCCAACACTCGTTAATCAAAACCAACAACTGAGAATAAATTGAACATTTAGCTTTACTCCAAAACTACTTTCCCAACTGAAAAATTTGGTTATCGGGAATAGTAATAATCAGTTCAGTTCAGCTGCGACGAGCTCTGAACTTATATCTGCATTGGTTTGGATTTGCTGGACAAAAGCCACTAAGGTTAACCCAGAAAGCAAAACCAAACTTCTGATTGCCGTCGATGGCCGTCCCAAGTTCTCTCAACCGCCACCGGAAGGCTACTTTGGGAATGTCATTGCATGGTCGTGTGCACAGAGCAAGGCACGAGACTTAACGAGAAAAACCCTTGATTTTGCTGTAAGAATAGTGCAGAATGCTATCAAAGAAGTTACGGAAGATTATGTAAGAACAGCAATAGATCATTATGAAGTAACAAGAAAAGGGCTTGATCTTGAAAATTCACTATGGATCACTAAGGGGACTAGGCTTCCTTTTTATGAAGCAAATTTTGGATGGGGAGAGCCAATGCAGGTTGGTCCGGCTTCACTTGTGGACAATCTTGCTATCACCCTTTTGCAAGGGAAAGATAGTGAGAACATAGCTGTGTCATTGAGCCTTCCGGCTTCACAAATGGAAGTATTCCAAGGGCTCATCCAACCAGAAGGATTTTGATAAATTGGGGATTCCAATTTATATTTACTTATAATTCCGTCTTTAAGATAATTTATCGTCAAACATTTATATTTCGCGGTTTGTAGCGTGGACAATAAGTTCCAAAGGTTTGAAGAACAAACTTGATTTAAATAGTCGGGTTAGTTCATGTATCTTTTGAGACATTCATGTGTTGTATTATATGATGCATGCATTCTAGCTAGTTAACGATTACATGTATTCATGTACTTGTTACATACAAGAATCGTGCTAGGGAAAGTATTTTGAGTGAAGGCTTATCTTGAATGTGGTATCACAACAAGGTTCTATGAGTGCCAAAAGAAGGATGGCGAACAACTTTCTTCCCATTCCCCGACTCAATAGAGACAAATTGGTAATTGGTGTCTTCGTATGAAGACTTGCCTTGAAAGTCAAGATTTGTGGGACTCGATAGAAAAAGGTCACGAGCAGCCAAAAAAGGAGAGATTGTTAGTATCGTAAGTCCAAAGAAACTTGCAAAAAACAACCTTCCTGTTGGTTCTTGGAGTTCTTCCCCAACGGGAAATGCGAGGATAAAATATCCTTACATCTGTAACATGACAAAAAATTATACGCACTGTCAGGTTGCCAAACAATCAACCGCTTCAGTCCAATACCACGAGACATGAAATCAAGACGTCTAATTTCCAAACCCTTTCGATACTAACATTTCCAATTACAACTTCAATGACAGATTTCAAAATTATCACTGCATTCCACGTAAACATACAGCTGAATTCAACCAAGGACTAACACTAAATCAAGCTCAAATGAACATTTATATTTATGTATGAGCTTGAAATGCAAAAACTACAAAATATCAGAACCACGCTTGGAACCATACCTCACCTCTATGGACACTTGTTTAGGCGAGACTTCTTCAGCGTGGATGAGGGGCGAGACTTCTTCGATGCGGATGAGGGGCTTGGGGTCTCCTTGAATGCAGATGGACAAAGACCATTAACTGTGCATATACCACAACGTGGTCTCAGTGGAGTACATACAGTCTGCCCGAACCCCACCTATGTAACAAATTCAGCAATATTTTATGAAACGAGAAAATGAAATTCAGCCAAATCACACTATAACGTTCAATATAAATGTAACCACGCTGCGAGTAAAGTTATTGCTCGAACAGGAGAGTAGGTTAAGATATTTATACGGTCAATTTCATCTATAATATAGTTTAAAACCTTCCAAAGATTTTCTACAACGATACAAGCAGAAAATGGATCGACGAGCCTTCCTATTGTCAAATTTTATTACTTGCTAGACCAAAATACCCTAAATCAAGAAAAAACCAATGTGTAAATCGAGGGTAAAAAACCAGTGTGCTTTGAAAAGCATATTTCTATTTGTACTTCAGATGTAAACAGATGCCAACATTTTTCAGAAAATTCAGTGGCATTATCTACTATAGATTAATATTCGGGTTGAGAAATATAAAGAAAATTAATGCAACAGTATATTCAAAAGTGTTTTCCTGACGAAAAACACAGAAAATATTGCTGCACTCCATAAATAGTGTTGTAGACATACCAGAAGAGGATTGATGGGGACCCATTCCTCCTTAGGAAGCCATAGTTGCAAGGCCTCTCTAGTCTCTTCAGGAGTCAAAGTTCTCTAACAAAGACCAATAAAGTTTGTTAATGATCCAATAGTATTCCTCAGCCATATTTCGCATTTATCATCATTTGTTCGAATAAGAAAAAGGTATTACCTGCTTAGTGCCGGAACGTGAAACCCATCCAAGCCGATTACAGATGCGGTGCACATGAGTATCTACACATATTCCTTGAACATTATTCCATCCAACATTCATGACCTAAAAAACAGCAAATTACATACAAATTACTTAACAAAAGTACAGAGTTAGAAGCAAGCATCGGTAACAGATTCTTTCTCTAACCAGATGAGCCATTTTGGGACCAATCCCTGGAAGCAGAAGCAACTCCTCCAAAGTACTAGGAATGTCTCCATCATACTTTGAGAGACAAATTTTTGCAATTTTTTTCAAGTTGCTCGCTTTTCTTGTGTAAAATCCTACCTGTTGAGAACAAAAGATAAAGTTTGATACAAATATGCCTAAAAAGCTGTGGCTGATATATTTAACTGTTTGTTTAGACCAAATTTTCAAATTCATTTGTATCAGCTTTCCAACTTCTCCAGATCAAGTAGATTGCAATGTTCAGCTATACACTGACAGAGATAGAGGGCATACTGGGTATAGTAAGTTCTTAATGGTAACTTCATCCGATTGGTCAATGGGTTCCGCAGTAAGAAGACCATTCTGAAGAAGCCGCTGAATAGCTCCTGCAAAACCAAAAACTCAATATATATCCATATTCAAAACCAAATACGAACTATCAACCNTGTAAAATCCTACCTGTTGAGAACCAAAGATGAAGTTTGATACATATATGCCTAAAAAGCTGTGGCTGATATATTTAACTGTTTGTTTAGACCAAATTTTCAAATTCATTTGTATCAGTTTTCCAACTTCTCCAGATCAAGTAGATTGCAATGTTCAGCTATACACTGACAGAGAAAGAGGGCATACTGGGTATAGTAAGTTCTTAATGGTAACTTCATCCGATTGGTCAATGGGTTCCGCAGTAAGAAGACCATTCTGAAGAAGCCGCTGAATAGCTCCTGCAAAACCAAAAACTCAATATATATCCATATTCAAAACCAAATACGAACTATCAACCAAAAGTACTTGTTTCGCGGGTTTTTTGTCGCTAACAATTAAAAAAGGATCAGACGATTGCGTAAGGAACAGATCTCTTGAGACAAAGTTCCAAAAATGGGTGTTTTATTTGGGGATGGCTTACAAAACAGTCGAAGAAACAAGATGCCTCCAAGGGGCGCAAGCACACCAGTACTGAA
>CAIGRL010088964.1:0-17292 GCA_903798325.1 Fraxinus xanthoxyloides
AATGAGAAACAAACGGGAGCTTAATTTGTAATCAAATTTACACATTCGTCATGCTTTATTCACTTGTATTTAAAATTATTCGAGTGGTCCATGAACTTTATTTATTGAATATAACTGTTCAAAAATAAAAAATTTAAAGTATGAAAAGTAGACGACGTTCTTCTAACCTCTAAAATTACTTTGTGACAAATCTAAAATTTATATTTTATCAGTATTGATTAATATTATCGACTATAAATTAAAAAATTCATTACTTATTTGAGATATAATTTTGTATTTTCTTGAATTGGTTCTACATTTTTAATTGAAATGAAGAAATATTCTCTCTAATTTATTTTATTGACATAAAGAAAGATTATAATATAATTGCCCTTCTCTAGGCTCTATTTTAATGAGGTTTTGAGAAAATTATGTTTTGAAATAGTAATTTCTTTGAAAAATGTGTGATTCAAAAGTAGGAATTTTTTTTGAGTTTACGTGTAGTATTATTTTATTGAAGAACACGTGGTTGAAAATGAAGCGCAAACATTAAGATTCATGTCAATTTGAAACTAGTATTCTTTTTTTCTCATTGAACATAGCTTTTGACACTAGGGAAATTATATCTTTTTGATCACTATCAATATTTTCGTCTTAGATCGAGTGTCTTATTATCTAGATGATGTTTATTTTATTTTATTTTTTCTTGCTCTAGATCGAATCTTATAGAAAATTAATTTTATGTGAAAATATTATGAAATCCACCAATCAATTGAAAATATTTTAATGACTAAATCGTGATGAATAAATTAATTTAGTAACTAATGAAATATGACGAGTAACCAATTGAGAGCAACATGTTAAAGCTCAGTAATTACTTGAAAATATTTTAAAGTTCAGTGACCATTCGAAAACATTTTAAATCACTGTTTGATGATCATTATTTTGAGAAAGATTGAGTTTTGTATAGATTTTTCGGAGACAAAAGTAAGAAAATTTTTGTGTAAAATATTTTATTGTGTAAATGTGTGATTCAAAATGAGTATAAAAATTAAAGAATTTTGAAATAATAATTGTCAAACATGGGCTAAAATTCAATCTATGACGAAAGTGTAAGTTTAATAATTAGCCTTTGTTTGATGGTCATTTTTTAAAAAATATTTGTTTTGAATAGTGATTTTTTAGAGAATATGTTGTTAAAATATATATATAAAAAAATTGAATTTATGTATAAAATATTTTATTATGTGAATGTGTGATTGAAAATAAATATTTATAAAAATTAATGAAATATTTAAATCTATAAAATTAGTCCCACAAAATGTGTCACGGTCGCAATAAATACAGGGATAATTACGGCTACCAACCCCATCCAGAACCCATCTCACAGATCTCTTTGACAGGGAGTCAGGGACCCCACACACACACACACTCTCTCGCACGCTCCCGAGAAATATATTATTATTATCCCCAATTTTTAATCAGCGAGCATCGCTTTCTCTGTCCTACCGAAGAATAAAACCCTAATATTCGCCTTCTCCCCTCTAACTCTCTACGTTTTCCCTCTCTAAATTTCATACTATACAAAACTTCATTTTCAAATGGCGACGGCGGCCGGAGGAGGAGACCCAACCACAAAAGCTGCTACCTCATCCTCTTATGAAGGTGGCGGCAGAGAAGGGGTGGGAGGAAAGTCCCGGAAGAGGCCGTTCCGCAGAGCCCACCATACGACGCCCTACGATCGCCCACTCACTGCTCTCCGGGGAATTACCACCACCGCCACCAGCAATAAAAAATCTAGCTGGTTGAATAAGCTTGTGGTGGACCCCGCCTCCAAGCTCATCTCTTATGGGGCTCACCGCTTCTTTGCCTCAGTTTTTCTCAAACGCCTTCCCCCTCCTCCCCAACCACCAGGTATATTCTCCAGTGTGATTGTTTTCCGTAAATTTGTTTTCTTTTGTTGTCTTGGGCTGTGTAGACTAGTTAAATTTTCATTTAGGTTTGGGCGAAAATCTTGATTTGGTGTTTAATTTTAACATTTTCACTTTTTACGCATGGTTGTGCATTTTTTTTGTTGTTGTGGAGACATACGATTTGTGGATTTGATTTTTACTCTTGGTTTGTTAGGTGGTGAATTGCTAGGCTTTGAGTGATATTTGGCGAATGATTCAGTTTCTTTGAATGGAGTCTCCAAAACTCGCGGTTCTAGTTGTATATATGTATGTGTGTGAATTTGCTTGTTGGTTGTTTTTTTTCCCGCCGGGATTTTTTTTTTTGTAAGGTTAAGGTTAAGACTGAAGGTAGGGTTCTGACATAAGTAATCTTAATTTCCCTTTTTGAAGGAATTCTTTGCTTATTTATTTAATTTTTTTGTGTGTTGGTTGGAGTCAATTGAAAGTGGAACGTATGTTTCTGATTATTATGATGATAATGGTATTGACTAGAGCTATGGCGAGGTTCATTCTAAGTTCAATTGCTTAATCTTGTGTGCTTCGTGAAGAAATGACATTAGGCTTTTCCTGTACTTGAGTATGGCACTGCTGCTTTTGTCATTTAAGATGTGTTTCACATTTTTATGATATCTGCAGTAGCTGCCGCCCCGTATTTCTGTTTCATACAACATTGTATATTCACAAAATAGGTGCAGTTTTCCAAGTTTAAGATGTGTATTTTTGTGGAATCATGATTCAGTAATGCTATTTCTATTTATTTTCATGGGCAAGCATAATCATGGTGCGTATATGATGTGACTTCTCTTCCTAGGAGGTGGGGTGGTTTATCATTCCTTTTTATGAAATCTAAAAGAAGATATTTAGACATGGCCTATTAATGAAATGCTTACCTCTTGAAGTTTGAAGTTTATTACTATGTCTGAGTGAGACCTAATTTAGCTTATGATCCATTACAGAGGCAAATAGTGAATTGAGTGGCGGGCTTAAGGAGGCAATTCCTAATGTAAGTGTTGTTATAAATGGTTACTCATTCTTTGAATTGTATTTCTTATGTCTTTTACAGTCTTCTATTTCCACCTTCAAAATATTAATTCACGTTGATTGCTAAAAATTTTAAATTAGTATGCAGTTAGCTTTCGTTATGAATTTGTTACACCAATGCCTGAATAGGGGGTCATGCAATCTGTCTTTGTTGAAAAATAGAAACGTGCTAAGAAAGTTTGGGAGTTAGATTTGGAGAAGATGGCTCCCTTACTTACTTGACTGTTTGTTTAGAAGGTTGACCTTGTTATACAGGCCCGCTACATGATTAATGATTTTGCTTATTTTTTGTAACGTGACTAAGCCGGCTCACCTAAGTGAAGGGAAAGGGTGAATTGGAGTTTATTGAAGATCTAACAATAATTATGTTGTTATTTGCTGAAAAAGTTTCATAATATGAAGCACACCTGCATAGACAACAACAAGAAAATTATGAAAGAAAGAAGAGTGAAGTCACATGTTGCAATTCGAAACGTCACACCTTCAATTTGTTGGGTGGTGGGGGAGTGTTGTGTCATCCTTCGTTTATAGGAGGCTACGACACACATGATTCTTCATTTGTTCTCTTCTCTAGTCTCGTTATCTTCTCTTTCTAGTTTTTAATGGTGATTTTTGTTTAATACAACCTAAAAAACCTTTAAAACTCTCTAAAATATGTAGCCCAAATTGTGAAGGAAAAAAATTCTAGAATAGGAAAAGGTTAAAATCATCTCATACCTCTAGTGGCCCAAAGTTTTTTGCAGAGGGGCACCACCAATTCAAGGCGTAAACATTAGCAAATGGAACTAAAAGAGTAAACATAGGCTATTAACGAGCCTTGCACAATTTTGGAGTTCTTTTGAAAAAACGAACATCGATTAAGAGAGCATCACTTGTTATTTGCATGTTGTTTAAGGTTTGTTTGAGCCCCAATTTTTGGGAGAATATATTTGGTATTGGTATTTTTTGGAGTGTGGGGTTAAAAAGTAGTAAAAGTTTTGGGTTTATGTATAAAATTAATTTATTGGAAGAATGTGTGGTTGAAAATGAATTTAGGAAAAAATGAGTTTTTAAAAAATATGGCTTAAACAGGACTTACTTAGAATGAGGATTCGAAATATGTTTCAATCTTCCCTTAAAGTTGTCAACTTTAGAAGAAAGCAAATATGAGCTGGAATGGTTTGAGGAGTGATATTTTGTTCAGAAAAGTTTATTCTACGAAGGGCATATTCCACACCAATGCATATCTAAACCTTCTAATACTTCTTTGGAAGCCTTTTTCGGTTAGTTGCAAAATTTGTTGCACGGACATCTCAACTAGGTTAGTATGTTCGAATACTAATACCGCTCGAACATTCTACCATGTTCATTTTTCTTTATTTAATACAATATATATTTTTAACTCAAAGTTATTAAATGACAAATAGCTACTCATATTTAAGAGATTTCAATTAGAAAAATTAATATTTATAAAACTAAATTGTACTAAATAATTAAGAATTTTAAAGAATTTAATCGCGTCAATGATGTGTTATGTCGGTATTTTTTTCAAAAATTTCGTGTTGGCATGTTTATGTCGGTGCATCATAGATTGCACACATTCATAAATTATAGATACTCCTTTCATCTCATGTTACTTATCATTCCCTATGTTCAAACCAAGTTTACATCGCACCACTACAATTTCAAACCTCATCTCTACCCCCACACGTTTTTAGAATTTTCCAAAATGAGTTTCGATATGTGATGTCATTATTTCCCTCAATTTCTACTGTCAACTTTGAATGTGAAATTTTTTAGGTGGTGACATTTTACATGAGACATCCAAAAAGTGTGTGTATAACATCAGACATAGGAATTAATATCGTGTTGTGATTTGTACACTGTAATTAATATACGTTGTAAACCAATGTTAATTGCTTATTGAGCTTGTTTCATGGACGTCTTCAAAAGTATATTTTTGTAGGTAAGAAATGGGATGTACAATACCCAGTTTCCAATTGGGATTTCTGATTCTGGTCTCAGAAGTTTGATAAAATTTGGATATGTTAGTACCCAGTTATAGAAATAAAAGTCCACTGATGCCTCAATATGATATTGAATAGAAAAAGATTGAGGAAGAATCTAACCCTTAAACCGAGTTGATGCCTTGTAGTCCAGCTTCCACAAGCGTGGATAATCATGCTTTCCTCCAAGTCATGGAGTGTTTACTGTATAGCTCCGCAGATGAAATGGACTTGGGAAAAAGACAATGCTTATCTGAAAACAAATCTACTGCAAAATTTGGTCACAAAGAGCTCTTGCAGTTATTGCTGTTCAAATAAAACTGAAACTCGCAAAAGGAAGCTCAGAGCTGATTTGCTTGTTTCTTCCAAAGAACAAATTCCTGTTAGAACAAATATCTGAGCACTTAATGGCTTAGCCAAGCAAGTACGGACTCTAGATATTTTTGGTCCATTGTAAGGCGTAGTAAGTGTTTGATGACTTTTTATGCATTTTTATGCGAATTTTAATTTTAGTAACCCAATATAAGGGTAGCCATGTTTCTGGTCTTTCAATTTAACTTCCTACGAGGGACAGTTTCAACTTTCAAGGCTCCGTAAAAAGAATAGATTCACGAAACATATATCATGCAAAAGCATTTATTCGTGGGCTCCTAAATGTGGGTTTTCATATAAGAAGTGCAGACTTCCTTGTAGATTGTTAGCTGTTGCTGCCAGAAACTGCATTTTGAGGGCCCTACATTTGTTTATGCATATTAAGTTGTGCTATTCTGTTTCTTTTACTTTGTGGATTTGCATTATTTCCCTTAAAGCTGATGAAAGTGTTTTTTGTCTTTCTTAATTGGGTGAAGAATCAATCTGGCACAAAGGAGCTTGCCGGTGGTAATGGTAGTCTTCTAGCGAATCATTCTAACATCGGTGGGATATCTGAGCTTGAGCAACTGTTAAAGCAGAAGACGTTCACAAGGTAAGACTATGCATGAGGTCTATTTTTAGAGCTGAATGCTCTAGACGGCTGAAACTTCTGCCAGAGCTTTCTTAGGTGTGACCCTTAACTATGGTCATGTTCAAATTTTACAAATATGGATCGACTGAGCTTAGTCTTAAGACGTAATCCTTCAAAAGTCGATAGGCAAGTCTTAACAAATAGCACTCAGGGTGTTTGATATGAGCCATTTAATGTAAACCTCACGCTGGCCCTCTGATTTTAAAACATGAGTAATTTCTTTCACGGTGTGTAACTTTGCCTTTCAAGATTTAACGAGTTTATGTTTACAGTTTATGGTCCAGTTAGTTTCTCTAGCGAATCAATTTTTTTGCTGTCTGCTATTATGCATGATCGTACATTGAATTCCTCACATGGATATGTGGTATCTTTAAACTTATATGCTATCTTTAGGTTTGCATTTCTGTAGAGGTTGAGTTATTTAAGTCACACTTAATTGATGCAGATCTGAGGTAGAACGCCTCACAGAACTATTACGATCACGAGCTGAAGTGCCTGTCGGCAAAAAAACTGAAGAAGCATTACCGGAGCTAGCATCCGATTTGGGAAGGCATAAACAGTTCTCTAGTAGTCCATTGGAGGAAGACAGAAATGAGAAGGATAGATCTCATGGAGTTATTTCGACTATTGTCAATTCGAGAGTACGACTCACAGTTATACTTGCATCATTGGTTGATTTATATACAATGCTTTCTTGTAGTATCCACATTAATATTAGGTACCAGGAGTTTTCTTTGATATTTAGTTGGACAAAATGTTTCCAGGTCCTTGAGGATGATATTGCTTCTCCTGCTGAACTCGCGAAATCTTACATGGGCAGTGGGCCTTCAAAGATATCACTTTCCAAGTTGGGGATGCATGGTCAAATCGGAATGGAAGATGCAAGGTTGCTTAGCAATGTTCCATTTACTCCAAAATCATCTATAATGTCGTTGACAACAAGAGCTGCTGTTAACGTTGGGGTTCCAGAGAATGGTTTTATAACCCCAAGATCTAGAGGCAGATCAGCAATTTATAACATGGCTCGTACTCCATATCCCAGATTTCATGCAACAGCCACTCTCAAGGTTCAATTATGTTTTTAAATATATGTGTAGTAAATGCTTGCACTTTCTGGGTTTCAATGTTTACCATATTAATGGATGCACGTGTACATATATTGGTCAATTTTCAGGGAAGTGGATCCACTAATAATGGACCCTCACCGTTGACATCTCAGTCTCTAGTGGAACGTGATGTGTCTAAGCAAGTGGTATATATCAGTGACTTGTAATATATTAGACCTTTAAAGTTTACAATATTACTTTTCTAGTTATCATCCTTTTTTTTGGTATTTCAGAGCTTAAAACGAAGGATTTCAATATTGGATGATGATCTTGGAGCTGGTGGTCCCATGCGGAGAATCCGACAAAAACCTAATCTTTTGTCTCCCGGAATTCCTCATTCAGCTGGTGGAGTGGGAATGGTTTTTGAGGGTATGCGAGGACCTTGGAAGCAAAAGCTTCCATTAGTGGATGAACCTAAGTATAAGGATTCAATAACTGTTCGAAAGAATGAGGATGACAGCATTCCAAGCACAAGTTATGCGCGTGATCCTTCTAAATCCACTGAGGTGGCTTCAAGAATATTGCAGCATCTTGAAAAGCTGAACCCGCGGGAAAAAATCTCAGAACTTAAACTAATTGCCTTGCGGGAAAAAACACCTACTAAATTGACACCAAACATGCTTCATGGACAAGCTCTAAGGAGCCTGGAGGACATGGAATCCTCAAAGTTGCTGCAGGATGTTCACGATGGCCATAAGTTAGATTGGCCCATTGTAACTTCACCTGATGCTCATGACTTCAGTTCTCAAATGAAAGGCATAGTAGACTCGACAGGGGCAAAAGATCTTGATATCCCACATGACATGCCTACTCCTGCAATGAACAAAGATACCACAGAATCACAGAAAATGTCTGGGTCCAGTGTTGAAGCAGTTGATTCTGTTGTTAAAAAAATCGCAGCTCAGCCTCCTCAAAGGAAACATGCTTTTAGGATGAGTGCACAAGAAGTAAGTGTTGTTTAATTCAGTTGTGTAGTAAAACTTCATTTGTTGTATATTGGGCTGAATTGGTATCGTGTTTGTATCGTTGTATTTGGTTTAAATCTAGAGCTCATGGAAATCTATTCTCTTTGTCAAACATAGTTTTAATTTGTATGTTTTGTGGTTTTATGCATAGTTGGTCATGGTCGATTGTGCTTATTTCCATAATACGTCCTTTGAAATTTGATGACCTGCCATTTGAAAATCAGATGTCTTTGAAATTTGATGAACTGCCATTTGAAAATCAGATGTCCTAATGTTTATCATTTCATTTATTCCTGTGTTAATATTTATTACTGTCTTTTACAGGACTCCTTTGAGCTGGATGATGACACAAACTGCAATGGGGTTGAACCTAGACCATTCGCTGAAGGGATAATAGCAACAGAAACCTCTCTTGGCAAGCACTCACCTGCTGAAGAGCCAAAGCTGGACGAAATCACACCTCTGTCAGAAGAGAAGTCAATTCCAGGTCCTATATCAAACAAAAGAAGTGACGTGGGAATTGATGCCATCTCCAAAGGAGAACCAAGTTCTGGCTCTTCTTTTTCTGTTTCACAGGCTACCAGCACAGTTTCACAATCAGTGGTGCTCCCTCAACTAGTGACTGCAGCTGACAAACCAAAGGAAGCTAATGATACGCATCCCTTGTTCAGTTTTAGCTCCAAAACTCTTAATGAGGTTCCATCATCTGCATTCTCATCCTTACCTTCTGAATCATCAAGCAAAAAGCCATTTACTTGGTCAGAATCTAAACCAGAAAACTTCAGCAGGTAATTCACAGCCAGTCAATTATGTAGCTAATAACTGCTATTGATTCCAACCTTTGTTTTGAAAAGCGTTTATACCTTGAGGCATGCCTCATGCAAACCTTCCGTTAAAGCAT
Source organism: Fraxinus xanthoxyloides (assembly GCA_903798325.1). Classification (NCBI taxonomy): domain Eukaryota; kingdom Viridiplantae; phylum Streptophyta; class Magnoliopsida; order Lamiales; family Oleaceae; genus Fraxinus; species Fraxinus xanthoxyloides. Next base: position 8,933 of record CAIGRL010088964.1, read on the forward strand.
ATGCCCTAAGTGCAATTTGCAAAGGCTTATGCCTTGGTTTACTAAGGGAAACCCCTCAAGGCATAATCCTAGAGGTATCTGATGACTGCACCGATTTATATTACCCTTTTATTGCTAGCTTCAGCCTTCTGGAATTCTTTTTAATAGTCTAAAATATGTTAAGAGTTTTCTGGGCTATCTTAAATGCAACCAACCCTAAAAACTTAAAAAAAGGAATGAAAAAAGAGCAAGTGGTGAAGCAAGTATGCCTAAACTTTCTAAAACAGAAGTGTGATAAACCTCAGCCAAGTGAAGATGCTACTTTTCAGTGGCAGATGGCTGTTGAGGAGAACTACAACTCGTAGCTTCATTCTTTTCCTTTTTCTTTATTTCTCTTGTTTTTTGTATTTGTGTCACTGTTTCATTTATCTTTTCCTTTACAAGGGGAAGATGAGGGAACTGTTGCAAGTGGAGGGCTAGGAATATATGCAGCACTATTCAAGTCTTTTTCATATTTTTGTTGGTATGGTAGATTAATGCATCATGAGGCTTGTGCTTCTGGGTTACAGTTTGGTTATTATTAGGGCCCTCATTCTTTCTTTTCTAGAAAATTTGGACGTGTAGGGAATGATGGGTCCTTTGCCTCCAAAACCTGAAACTTCAGTGGAGGATATTTTCTCATATGAGTTGTATATGCCCAATTTGCCTTTTTTGAGAATTGAAGTTTACTTTTTGACTGCTTAATGTGGATGATGATTCCCATGCAAGTACTCCATTGCACTTGTTAAATTAATACCCTATTTATACATTAAATGGGCAAAATGGAAGGAAAGAAGCGTATCAGAATCAGAACATATGTTTTGAAGATTCTTTGAGTGGGAAGTGAGAAAATTAAATAGTTATTTTCCGTGTTAAGTTCAGAACTTTTCTATCATTGTTTTGATCTTCCTTAATTGCATGTGCAGCTTGGTCAATGCGGCTTCTCCTGCACCCGGAGCTCAGCTGGCAATTTTTGGTTCAGATAAAGGTGGCCATCTGAATTCCCTGATTTCTGGTGATACTAATGGAAAATCTGGAACTCCTATATCTGTTACATCAAACGGACCACGTTATTCATGTTCCCCCGCCATCTCTGCCCCTGCAGCTTCCAAAAGTGATACAAATCAGATCTCTACTGGGAGTTCTAGCCTTTTTACCTCTTCAACTAGCATTGCAAACTTTGGCTCCACTGGTTCCACTACCATTACCTCTGCTGCGTCCACAAGCAGCATTTTTGGGTCAAGTGTGACGCCTTCTTTTTCAGCTGTACCTACTTTCAAGTGTGGTTCCGCTGTGGATCCATCACCCGCTGCTGTTTCTCCAGCATCAGCTACAACCATTATGGAATCAAGAGATTTGAAAACCAAAGCAGAGAAAGATACAAATTTTGGCAGCACAAGTAATTCATCAATTATGGCAGTAAGCTCCGGAAGTAGCACTTTTCAACTTGGATCTTATGTCGCTTCAACTGCAAATAACGTTTCTCAGGGTTCTCTTTTTAGTAGTGGCAGTCGATCACTGGTGTCTGGGACTGTTACTCAAAGCATACCTATTTCATTTGGCTCATCTTTACCATCTTCCAGTATCACTAACAATACATCATTTGCATCTTCCTCGGCCAATTCCCAAGTGCCTATTCCAAACATTAATTTTGGTTTCAGTTCTGCAGCTTCCCCATCTGAGACCAATGGGGTTGGTTCTGGCAGCGGGCCAACAGCTAGTGTTTTCAAATTCGGTGTGAGTTCTGCTGCTTCTTCAGATGTTGGTGCAATTAGCTCCAGCAGTGGTGCCACTACTGGAATATTTAGTTTTGGTCTCAGTTCTTCCTCTTCCTCTTCCTCCGCCAATGTAGTTGGCTCTACCAGTGGTGCCACTCCTAGTGTATTCAGTTTTGGGAGCAGTTCTGCTGCTTCCATGCCGGGAATCAGTGCTGCTAGCTCCTTCAGCAGTGGTACTTCTGGTATATTCAGTTTTGGTGCAAGTTCATCGGCTTCCTCTTCAACTACCAACTTGGTTAGCTCCAGCAATCCTACTACTAACTTATTTGGTTCGAGTTGGCAAAGTACCAAGTCTCCTATTCTTGGTTCCACTTTCACTTCTCCGTCCCCATCAACTGGATTTGCCTTTGGTGCATCATCGTCCTCCTTCGCAGCTACAAACACTGCACCAATGGTATTTAATTCGTCCACAGGGGCCTCATCAAACCCCTTTTCTTCATTTACTACAGCCTCAGCTGCAGCCTTATCTTCACCATCTCTATCTCATACACAGCCAGTATTTGGTAATCTTCCTACTTTTGCAGCCTCTCCTGGGAATGATCTGATGAACGCCGAAGACAGTATGGCTGAGGATACCATTCAGTCGTCTGCACCTTCTGTTCCCGTATTTGGTCTACCAGCCGTCTCACCTTCTCCCCCGGGATTCATGTTTGGGTCAACAGTTCCATCACAAGCCAATCCCTTTCAATTTGGTGTCCAGCAAAATCAAGTTGCTCCACAGAACTCTTCTCCATTTCAGGCATCGACTAGTCTAGAATTCAATGCAGGTGGGAGCTTCTCACTGGGCAGTGTTGGTGGTGACAAGTCAGGTCGAAAGTATGTGAAGGCTAATAGAAGTAAGAACCGGAAGAAGTAGAGACAGTGAATATTATAGCTGTTGTATCCTTCATTGATGCCATTAATCATGGTTGCCTGTTTGGTTGAGAGATATTATGCGATAACTGATCTTTCGAGTCTCCCATCTTCACAATCTTGGATACATCAGCCTCTAGGAAACACTAAAAAGGTGGTTATTCCATTTACAGCCTTCTTGAATTTCCCCCCTTTTTGTTTAGCTCATCTTCTTTAGGCACAGCTTCATCAATTTTGGACTTTATTGAACTTGAGAACAATTGCAATGTACCAAGAGGTGACGTGGGATCTGGGAATTGTGTTATTGAACGTGCTTGTGTATTTCTATGTAAGATAAAAGGAAATATTCATAAATCTTCCGAGGAATTATGTTGTGTTTGGTTCCATGTCTAGCTCCGCCATTGTCTATATTTGCAGATTATTTTCCTTGCAGTTTTTGATCTCAAGCCGTCCAGACAATCTGCCTTGTTTCTTCAGTTGGAGCCTGTTTTGTGTTGTATATATAGTGTTTTTAGATCTGCTTGCCATTGTTGTGCAGGTCATTCTTCAGGTTAGGATGTTCAATTTTGTTGTCTTCTGTTTTTGATTTTGTTTTACGTTGGACACAAATTTTGTAGTGCTTTTCAGATGAATGCTGTTATAAAGAACGAATAATTAATATTATTTTTGCCTTTTTATTTCCAAGAGATGTATGAAAATGATGAGAATTCAAGAAACGTGGCAGAGTCTTTTATTTATGTTCATTTGAGAACCAAAAAAGAATTTTGACTTCTATCTTTATGAATGAATTATAGCTTTTGGTTGGTTAAGCTTTAAAAAGTTATTAACTAATATGAAAAATATACTTCTAAATTCCCCAATTATTATAAAATGAATATGATCATACATTGGCTTAGCCATCGACGAGGAAACGCTGCCTGTTCAAGTTTCTCAAATACATCTTAAGCAAAAAATAAGCTAAAGTACGTACTTTTGGGTTGAAAAACTCAAATGTTATTATTCTTGAACAACTTGAAGTCAAGTTCGAGGACATTTGAATTTTTTTTATTCATTTATTAAATATGATATTTAGTTCAAACTTTAAGTCACTCGAAAAATACTACCAACATGAGATAAAATATAAATGTTGAACAAAAAGTAGAATCTTGACTTGTGTCAAGGCGTTATTATTGTTCGATCTTATACTATTTTTATTACAACTTTTATCAATGTCAAACTAATTTTCGATAGAACAATGCTATTCATTTTGATACAACACACCTAAAAGCGAGGTCGCCAAACATGCTTCATTGACGATGACGGGGAATCCGTTGCGGGATGTCCACGATCGCCATAAGTTGGAGGATCGGCTCATTGTGAAAGGCATAGTAGAACCGACAGGACCAAATTTTTTTGTCATCCATTCTCGCATGACATTTCGACTCCTACAATGAAAAATGACACCCAATGGCGGAGCAAGTAGGGGTGGACCCAACACCTGACAAGCCCGCGGCAGTTTGTACTGGATCCGCCGAGAACTTTATTTTATTTATTAATTTTTTTTTTTGACGATAGATATTTTCAAACACTTCCTTCAGTTGAGTTGGTTAGAGTTTGCAATTCTTATGAGATGTCTCTAGTTTGATTCCCTAACTTGCAATTCATATATTTTTAGTTCTCCAATTTTTACCATTTTACAATTTTTTACCAAAATTAACGGTAATAGGGAGGGTGTAGTAGAACCCGTGACTATTCTTAAAGATTATTGGAATCCTTACCATTCGTGCACTTGCTAAGTTTGATATTATTGTTAATATATATTAAGTTTTAAACATTAATGAACGATCTCGTCCTTACGATTGTTGATTGTCGACGTTGACCGATCAACGTCCATTCGGACTGAACTTCAATGTCGAGTCCGCCCTTGGGAACAAGAATCTTGAAGTTGGAAGGGGAAAAACGATTTTAGGAGACGAAATATACATACATGTTCATGAAAATTAAAAATTAAAATGTTAACAGGGGCAGTCGCCACCCCGCCCCCAAGCTCTGCCACTATGATGCTAAAGGATCATCGAAAGCTTCAGTGCAACAAGTAGATATATTTAGCATCATCGATAGCTTCTGTGCAACAAGTAGATATATTATATTGTAACTTTATGTAATAATTAAATAAATTATTTACTGACAAATTAATCAAAGAAATAATAATAAAAGGAAGAAAGGAAGAGAGAGACGGGGCGAGACGGCAAGACCAAACTTCATGCGTTATGCAAAGTCTATGTGAAGCTTATGTACATTTTTTAGAAGACAGGTAATTAGTGAAAGAGAACAACAAAAAAATTATAAAATGATCAAGTAATGTGCCACAATCTCAAGAATAAGTTATGGGCCACAACATCGATTTTTAAAGAGTAATATTACGTTAAGAGATAAAAATTTTACATCGAATAAAGATGAAAAATATAGACTAATTTATAAGAGTTTGAGCTACACATCTTAACAAGGTTGACCTTTTAAGATGGAACCCCAAATCTCCATTAAATTCCAACAAGCAATTCGATCCGATTAAAACTCAAACAAATTGAGCACACAGATTTTAACATTGGTCTGCTCAAACGAGCCAACATCTTACGGGACATGTTAAGGGATAAAAATTTCACATCGAATAAAAACGAAAACATAGACCATGAACCCCAAATTTTTACATGGTATCAGAGACCGTTAAGTTTCAACGAGCAATTTGGTCCGATTAAAACCCAAGAAAATTGAGTATACGGATTTCAAGATTGGTTTGCTCAAACGAGCCACCATCTCGCAACGAAATGTTAAGGGATAAAAATCTCACATTGAATAAAGATAAAAATACATATCTATTCATAAGGATTTGAGTTACTCCTCCTAATAAGGTTGACATTTTAAGATGAAATCCAAATATTAACATAAACATCCTAAAAGTAAAAATTTGGGTGAAAAATAATATTGTTCATGCAAAAAAAAGTCAATTAAACACATTCTAAATGACCATAGAGAGAGAATGAGTGGGTGGGAGTGATTGTTATGGAAAGAATTTTAAAAAGATTTCATAAATATAAACTTATCATATATTAATTATTTTAATAAATCCTTAATATCGGATTTGTGAAATCAAAATTAGACAACCTTATATAGAATAATGCTATTTGCAGTCGCTCACTGCGACAGTCGTCCTATGTGACACACACTTGTCAAGTGTGTGTTTGATGCATTAATGCGGTAAATAAATTACCGCATTAATGCATCAAATAGTTAATTGTCAATTTTGGGTAATTTTCTCATTTTTAGCCTCTAATAAACAGATTCTGGACCCGTCTCCAGTTTTTCGGTTGAAAACGACCCGACCAGTGTTTTTATGCGAAACATCTGAAGGCTAAGGTCACCATAATTCTTCCTCGGCCTCATGTGGTGCTATTTTTGTAAAGTTTTCGTACTCATTTATTTGGGCAACTCTTTACTGGACTCTCAATTCTTAGCAATCGAATGTTGCCCAATTTTACGTCCTGCATCGTCGACAGCAGTAAAATTCCCATTATGCAAAGTACAGGCAAATTTGTCCAGGAAGACTCCTGTACATGCGGATTTATTCATTCCTCCGCTATCCCCGATTTCTTCGCCGGATTTTGAGTTCCAATTGAATCAGTGTTCAATTACCACAAGATGAATCAAGGAAGGAAGATATAATGGCAATAATATGAAAATGAGAAGAAGGACGTGCAGGCTATGGTGGCCGGCTTATCTTTGCTCTAAAAATGAATTCCGCAGTTCCACTTTCTTGTTTGGTTGGTCGGTTTCCACTTCAGTTTCTTCGCTCGATATAATTGTCGCTTTTGCTTTCGATGAGGCGGAATTGTCTTCCTCAGTGACTCCAGATTTTAATCTCCTAACGGTATTTGATGCATTCCCGATTTTCAGTGTGTTTTATTGAATGTTTATCTGTTTATAATTGATTTGTGCAGTTTGATGTGGTTGAATTAAGTGTTTTTACTGGGAATTAGTTTCAACTTTGTTTTTTGTTCTCCCATGACCATTTGGAAATTTCGGATGTAGAACCCAAAACCTATTTCTAGTTTTTCCATTTTAGGAAGTTATTCTTTAAGCCGTTGCTGATATTTTTAACAAAATGTGTACCAACAACGTGTACAGAATTTACCATTGTGTTACTTGAGATTGTACTGCTCAATTTTAAGGTTGCATGTGTAATTTTTAAATCAGGATTCCTCCTTATAGGACTACCGCATATCACCAGCATTAATGTGTAACCCGCAGGCAGAACTAAACAAGTGTATAAAATGTGCAATTGTGCAATATTTTCCTCCCCATAATGTGGAGGTAATTTCTAAATAGGGAGCTGAGAATACATCTAGGATTTGATCATTTTGTTGGAGTGACCTACCATAAAAATAACTTTCTTCTAAAATAATAACACAAATTCATATAAATATTTCCATAGATCAAATAAATAGAGAAAAAAGAAACAACGATAGGTGGGGAATTTGATCAAATCCTAACATTTATTAATTCAAAAATACATCGAGGGAGATGCCAAACCTCATCTTCAGAAGTACAAGAGAGTATAGTGATATATGTTGGAGACAGTACCTCTGCTTTAAGGAATCAAAGCAATCTAGAGTAGGTACTTCCTTCTTTGCAATCTATGAAGAAAACTGTTACAATGCACGCACACTAGGAAGATGATCTGAGCTTGAGAATACTTTAATACTACCTGTAAGATCAACATGAGTAGAAAAACTTGGAACTCTTCCGATTATACACTCATTAGCAAAAAAGTTAGCTCATGAAAAACATGTGTATATGAACTTGGACTTTACCAACCAGCTATTATAATTTAGACCACATGCACATTGAATGGCAATTATAGTTTAATTCAATCCAGATACTTGAATACCCGTACTGAGAACAATGCCTCCAACCCTCAAGATGTGCTTTCAACTTAGCCACAAGGTTAGAACCAAAACCAAAACCAAAAATTCAAACTATGCTAACAGAACCTGCCAAGGTGATCACATAATAATCCTCCAGGTTTCCCTTTGCTACATGCATTGATATTTAATTGAAGAATGCCATTTGGGGATTAATCCAACAAATAAGTATCAGTCTGCTTTTTCTTTGAGCAAGAGTAGATGGATTAAAATACTTAAAAACATAACTGTATATTAAAATCACCATTCCTTTGTTCATAAATCAACAGCTCTGCAGCCTGAATTTTCTGTAGCATTTTTTAACATTTCAGATGATATTTTGTGTTTTCATATCAATGTGCTCATATTTCGCGTCATTTCTTTTCAGTACAAATAAACTTAAAAATGAGTATAGGAAAATTTGTTCACAACTAGGTTAGAGATATAATTCCCAGAAAATAGCCTCACACCACTGGATGTATCCTTGATGTGAATACCAAATATACGAATAAAATGATCCCAGATTATGGAAGCACCTGTTCCTGTGATAAACAAATGAGATAAAATNAAAATCACCATTCCTTTGTTCATAAATCAACAGCTCTGCAGCCTGAATTTTCTGTAGCATTTTTTAACATTTCAGATGATATTTTGTGTTTTCATATCAATGTGCTCATATTTCGCGTCATTTCTTTTCAGTACAAATAAACTTAAAAATGAGTATAGGAAAATTTGTTCACAACTAGGTTAGAGATATAATTCCCAGAAAATAGCC
>CAIGRL010088994.1:0-12424 GCA_903798325.1 Fraxinus xanthoxyloides
CTCCATAAAGAGACACAATTACATCTCTACATAAAGAGACAATTATTGAAATATAATACCAAAAGTCATGATCTCCAAGAGTCATGATCCATATGAAAAGATATATCTTTTCATCAAATTTGGCTTAATTTCTTATTCACCAAACACACATTTCCAACAGTCATGATATATTTCAAGTTTCAACAAAAATCATATGTTAGCTGATCATTTTAAATCCATTTATTATATTATATAAATTAATTTTCAATGTTTTACATTTTTCAAGTCAATACCCAAAAAACAACTTAAAGATTGTAAGTTTCTCTACTATCTCAAAAAAAATTAAAAATGAAGAAGTAACTCCACAACCCTTGAAAAGGCAAAGGCACAATACTCACAATTCGAGCGATATACCAGAGTAATCTGGTTCTAGTTTGGGGTTGGAGGGTTGAGAACAATATCCAGACATGAATATGTAGAAGACGCTCATTACTGCAAATCCCCACTGACAGAATGCTCATGCAAGAACCATCACTTGAAGCAGCAGCATCCAAAAAAGGCAGTAATCACAAAATTTCTAGTTCATTGGCAGTGTGTTGACCTCTCCCACTAATCTCCAAGCACAGACCGTTGCTTAGGCCTATGTTTAAATTCTTCTCCTTAGTAGTATTCTTAGGACTTGAATTATGAAAATTGGTTGAATTCTGAGATTTGGGTTACGTTTCATGCGAATAGCTTCTCTTTCCTCAGGTGGCTGGAGTAAGACTCTGTTCCGCAATTCTTCAGCAGTTTCATCTTCATTCAACGGCACCTGCAATGTTTTACATCCAGCCTTTACTGATATTCGACAATCTGTCATATAAACAAGAAGGAAAGGGCTTCTCATCTCTAAGCTTTTTAAACAAAATACTGAACCTTTCTTATCTGGATCCCGTTGTAAATGTAAATGGAGGCTCTCTGATTATGGGTCTTTGAGGCTATGAGTAAGAACCACATTCTTTAAGTATACCCAAAAAGCGCCTCTTTTTCAGTTCTCTGGATCACTACCGGCACTGGGCACGAAAGCATGGGAGAAAATGGGATTAGGGCAATCTGCAGCAAAACAGATATTAAGCACGGTAAGAATGCATGAGGAAACATGTGATGCAATACATATTTCAATTTTGCAATAGCAGTATCAGCGTGCAGAAGGAAATATTTTCGCTTAAAAACTCAAGGATAAGAGCCTGTTTAGCTAAGTTAAAGAAGCTAAAAACTTGGGTTGAAAATCTTGATATTTGTCTCCCATATTAGCTCTACTTTTAATTACCGTTTAAAGTACATTGTTTTTAAGCACTTGTGGCGTGATATGACTTCCTGAAAACCATTATGTTCAAATGGACAATTTTGTAAAGGTCAGGGCATAATAAATCTTTACCTCAAAGGGCAGGCTACGCTTCATACAGAACTCCATCCAGGTTCCTTCTGTATTCCAGTTTCTGTAATGGAAGCTCTGATTTTCAGTACATCTTCCCACTGGCCTGCATCAGCACAGATATTCGACAATGAAACATGAGCTCCAGCATCAGAAGGCCCTAATTCCATGATCTTTTCAGCAGCGAGCTTCCCAAGCTCAATATCGCCATGAACTCTACAAGCAGCAAGTAGTGTTCCCCACACTAAAGCATCAGGTTCTATAGGCATGTTAGAAATAAATTTCTCAGCATCTTCTAGTTTTCCTGCACGGCCAAGAATATCCACCATACAGGCATAATGCCGGTAACCAGGCTCAATTCCAAACTCTCTAGACATTGAATTTAGATGAAAATACCCTTCTTCAACTAAACCTGCATGACTGCAAGCAGATAGAATGCCAACAAAAGTCACCGAGTCTGGCTTTATTTCTGACTTTCTCATAAGGTCATATATGTGTAAAGCTTCTGACCCTTTCCCATGTTGAGCATAGCTTGTGATCATCGTTGTCCAGCTAACTAAATCAGGATTTTTTATCTGTTGGAACACTTTACTGCAATCTTCGAAGTGTCCACATTTTGAATACATCGTAACAAGTGAACTTCCTACTGAAGCTTCTGATTCTACTCCCATTTTTATAACACGTGCATGCAACTGAGTACCAGTGTCTGGTATATTTAAGAAAGAAACAGCCCCAAGAATAGATGAAATTGTGAAGGCATCAATATTCAAATCAGCTAGAAGAATTTCATGGAAAAGCTGCAGAGCCTCCTCAATATACCCACTTTGGGAATACCCTGAAACTAATGAGGAACAAGAAACCTGATCTTTAAGAGGCATCAATCTAAAAACTATCCTTGCTGAATTGAGATCGCCACATTTTGAGTACATATTCACGAGTGCCTCATCGATGATCATCTGCTCACCAAAGCCATATCGAAGAGCGAACCCATGAATTTCTTTGCCCATCTCCAAGGAACGAAGAGCGGAGCATGCGCTTAGACCAACAGATAAACTCATTTCATTAGGAATGAATTCTTCAAACAACATTTCTCTGAACAGCATAATCGCCTTATCTGCTAATCCATGATCTGCAAAGCCAGCAATCATAGAGGCCCATGAAACGTTATCTTTACCTTCGAGTTGATCAAAAACTTTGTGAGAATCCACTAAGTTACCACATTTTGAGTACATCGTGAAAAGAGAACTGCCCACGGAAACATCCGAGGCCATGTTAGCTTTAAGAATATAACCATGAATCTGTCTTCCTAAAGTTAGACAGTCCACGATGCTCAAGATACTGGAAGTACTGAATTTATCAGGTGTCATACCCTCCTTCAACATTATCTGAAACAATTTAACTGCTTTTTCAGAACTTCCGTTCTGAGCAAAGGCAGATATCATATTAGTCCAAACTCCTAGTTGTTTCGACCTTTGAGTCTCTGCAAACACTATCTCAGATAAATTAACCACTCCAATTTTCGAGTACATATTTATCAAAGATGCTTTCACTTTTGAATCTGAATAGAGTCCAATCTTTAAAATCCAGCAATGGATCTGCATTGCCTCTTTAAACATAGACAGATTAGCACAAGCTGCAAGCACACTTGTGATGGTGAAGTTGTTAATATCTTCTCCTGTTTTTCTCATTTTGTCAAAAGCCCAAACAGCAGAAACTGAATCACCTTGCTGGACAAAACCAGAGATTAAGGTAGTCCAAGAAACAACATTGCGAACTGGCATTTGCTTAAATTGCTTAATAGCCTCATCCATGGCTCCACATTTGACATACAAATCAACAATAGTAGTGCCCACAAAGACATCTTCTCCTACACCACATTTGGTCACCCATCCTTGAACTCCTTTTCCCAACTCAAGCTCTTCGAGTGCAGCACAGGCAGTCAAAACACTTGAAAACGTAAAAGCATTCGGTATCAAGAACCCTAGACGACACATTTGGACAAAGATATCCAAAGCAACCCAATTCTCATTATTCTTAACTGCCCCAGACATAACAGCATTCCAACAAACCACATTATTATCACACGAAACATCATAAAACACCCTCAAAGCATCCTCGAACCTGCAACTCTTTGTGAATAAATCTATCATTCCAGCACGCACATAACCATTTAAAAAGAACCCGTTTTTCACCACAAACCCATAAACTTGCTCCCCACACACCACACTACCCAAAGCACAACAAGCAGAAAGAATACCCCCGTAAGTGAACTGATTCATACCAATACCCAAAAGATGCATTTGGCAAAATACCCACCACGAGTCTTCAAAAAGAGAATTTTTATTACCTTCCGAAATCATCAAATTCCACGTAACCATATTTGGTTGGGGAATTTTTTCGAACAACTGAAACGCATAATCCACCTGACCACATTTGAAGTAAGAATCGAGCAAATTATTGGTGGTAAAGATATCGGAGTAAAATACACAGGTTTTGAGTAAAAGGGCATGCGTAATTTTTGTTTCTATGAGTGTTAAGTTTCTTGATTTGGACTGATTGTTGAGGAAATCTACGGGGTTGAGTTTAATGTCATTTTCGACATGCGGCTCAGTTTTAAATGGTAGATTTTCAAGTAATGCAACCGAAGATATAAAATTACATTTTGAAAACAAGATGTTTTTGGATTTAATGGAATAATTTTTGATAAAATTCATTTCAGTTCATGAGGGAAGGCGACGAAGAGAGAATAACCAAATTTTGAATAATGCGGTAATCCACTAATAGCAACGGCTATTTCAAATGGGATAAAAAATATAGGTACACAATTATCCCTATCATTATTTTTAAACTTTTTTACTGCGTAATTATTTTCAGCTAAATTTAAAAAAAATTCCTATTTTTAACCACAATTTCTCTTAAAAATCTCTATTCAAAATATGATTTTTTTTACCTCCATTTGATGATTGTCAAATAGGGAGTCAATTGATTTCATTTCGATGCATGTACTGATATACATGTGCAAGTAGTGGTTTATTTGATCATATTATTATCTCATCCCGAAGTATATGGTTACACTTCTCTGTAGTGACTATTGATCTAATAATAGGTTTAATCCAATCTCTTTGCTTTGTGCGAAGCTTGAAAATTGTAAATTAGACAAGTACGATTTAAAATCGGACATTTCGTAACTAAACTTACTTATAGAGACTAGCAGTCTACCAAACTTCCACTCTGAAATCCCGTTTGTCGAATTTTACGGTGGAAGACACATTTTTGTGAAGGATTCTGAAGTCGTCATGATAACATCTTTCTCATCTTATTTTGTATTTATTGATATTTTTTAAAACTAAATAAAAAATTATTAAATTGTTGGATCTAGTGGTCTCGGCTCAACCTAATACGAGTCTATCTACGATTCAAGTCGTGTTTCATATTTTTTGTCAGTTTAGCTTTGCTTAATACATTTACATCCAACTAGCTTACTTGTTCATTAATGGTGACACCAAAATATTACAAAAACCAAAATTGCTTAAAATTATCATTACATCAACTTAATAAATGATTCCCCAGTTAAGATATATAGTGTGTTTGGTAGAATTCAAAAATTAATTAAAATTGAAAATATAATCGTTATTGAGTCACACTCATCTAATAAAAGTCAACAATAACGGTTAGTTTTTCAATCTTAGTTCGATTTTAATCTTTATCAAACACACTCATAAATTATATATAAAAAAAAATTATCCTTGAATAATCGAGACTTAAAAATTTGTCTTCTATTTACTTTCATAATTTTAAACTTTGTTGACTTTACACATAAAACTTTAATTACAACATATCCCATAGATTTGGAAGGACAACGATCAATATCCAAATCCTGCTATTTAAATAAACAAAATAAAAGAAATCAATAAAATCTACCTTCTTCTCTCTCTCTCTCTAAAAAGAGATTTTTGGTTCACTGTCACAATCATTTTCACGCTACTATTCATCAATCTGGTTCTTCTACAGTGCACATTTTGGGTTAAATGAGGGCCCAAATGAAATCTCCACCGACAAAGAAAACCTAGCTTGCTCGTTTTCAAAACTCACTCCTCTATCCTGACCATCGAAGAAATCTACCCTCACTCCTCAAAAATCTCAGATCCCCGACGAAACCGTAAGAAGAAGAAACTCCTCTGCTAAGGCAATTAGCAACAATTACAACAAAGAGCTAGCCATATTGGAACCCGGCGATTTTCGTCAGACTAGCTACGAGGAGGAAGAAGGTGAAGGATTCGTCGCTGCCATCTGTTGGACGAAAGGTAAAACCCTTTCTCGTTTGAGCGAAGCCGTTTTGAATCATAAATCGATGAATATATTCTAAGTTTTAATCGACTAATTTTGGCTGGAAATGGACTCAAAAACTGAGAGTAGTGCAAGCTACGATCAGGTCAATGGGCTACGCTCAATAGAAAATCTCAATAATGATGGAAACTCTCTATCAAAACAACAGAATTAGAAAAAGAAGAAACCCTTGCTGCACAAATTTGGAAACCTATTGAAGAAGAAGGGCACTACCAACCAGAAATAATATGTCGGCTATCTATTACATGTTTTGTCATTGAGTTATAGAAAATATTGTATTCTTTTATCGCACTTGAATTTGTTTTCTCAATGCTTTTCTCTTCATTAATTCTTCTTGTTTTTGCTCCTTGATAGGGGGTCTAAATATGAAAATGTTTGTATCATCTTTGGATTTTTTCTTTGTTCTTGTCTCTCTATGAGCCCCATTTGGGTAATCTCTACATGTGAATTTATTTCGTGAACTTGTCTTTGCATCTTTTCATTTCCAGCTAAATCTCGTTGAACGAGAGAAATCGTTCTCTTACAATTGTTATTTGATATATGCTTTCATCTATGAGATAGAGATTGACCATTGACTAATTTTATAATTGTCTTTTTTTTTTTTCACGAATTCTATGGGCACTTATATTGAATTATGCAACTATTACGAGAAACGATTCATTTGTTACATGAATTTTATATGATCCTTAGTCCACATGTTAAATGATTTCTTTTGTTCTGAAATCGTAGTGTAGCCATAGCAAACATTGAGTTGATGATGTAATTTACGAAATTTCAATATATTTAAGGGATAATTGCAGCAAAAGCTCCAAACCTTTGAAATATTAATAGACTTTCCCCAAATTTTTGGTTTGTTGCAGCCCGTCATCCCTAACCTTTCCAACCATTGAATGTGAGGTCCTTTTGGATGGTTTCCATCCATTTTTCCATTAGTCGACCCAAAAAATTAATTTTGACCATATTTTTAAGTGTAATGATAAACAGCCAGGCTCAGTGATAGGAATTGGTGACCTGTTTGGTTGTTTTTTTTCTTTTTTCAAAACTGCCCAACCAAATGTTGTCCCCTGTTTTTTAAATCTTGTCACTTCCCCTGTTAGTGTAGCATTTCTCTATTTTTAATCAATTAAAGGGGCAAAATGGTAAATATCTATTAAAATCACTAAAAGGGAGGATGTGCCTTTCGCTGTTCATTCATGAAACCTCCTTTTTACACTAGAAGTTGATTACTACTGTTTGCTATCTGGTTGTATGATTGATAAGAGTTTTGCTTTCCACGTTCTCTCATTGTTCATTCATCACACATTTTCACACCTATTGGTTTGACAAATATCTGTAATTGTAATTGACACCTATTGGTTTTTGGTCAGTTTATTCTAGCTAAAAACTTCAGTTTTGCTTCTGTGTGGATTTGTTTGTTACTTTCTTCACTTTTATTTAACTTCATTTTGCTTTTCCCTGTATGATATGTGAAACTTTTGTCGGGTTATTCTTTATTAACCTCAATTTACAGAAGCTTTTGTTCTTACTTGATATGTGCTGTTTTAAAATTTAGAATGTGCTTTGAGACCCAGTATTTCCGCGCACGCATAGGAAACGGAGACCTCGTGTCTTCGCACACGAAAATCTTGTGTGCCTCCGCGCACTCAAAGAGCCCGATTCTCCATGTAGTCGGAGACATGGGATCTCGACTCTGCGTGGAGATATTTCTGGCCCGAGAACACCTTCCACTAAACATACAGACTTCGAACTATAATTCCATTTGTTTATAAATAAATTTTATTATTAATATAGATTGTGCTTTTTCCATAATTTATGCAGATGTCTTTGGAATATATACTGTCTCCAAATCAATGGTTTTCTGCTACCATCACTCAATTTCCAAATCATCAGTATCTTAAAGATTTTGTAGAGCTTATCGACGCAGATCAACAAGCATCTTTAATGTGTAGTAATTTTCACGGATTTATATACGGTATTATTTATAGAGCAGAAGAAGAACAACAATTTAGTAGCAAATTAGTACATGAATTTATAATGAGACTTGTCAATTGTGGTAAGAATAATGAAGTTTGGGTAAAATTAGATAACCATTTAGCCCGCTTCGGTATGCAAGAGTTTTGTCTCATCACCGGATTACCTTGCCATGAAGTATCTATGAGTCTTGATTTTAACAACGATCGACTTAGAAATCAATACTTTAATGGTATGAAAAGGATTAATATGAAAATGCTTTTTGAAGCATTCCACCTATGTGAAAATCAAGAGGATAAATTTAAACTCGGACTGGTGATGTTAGTAGAATGTGTTTTAAAACCTACCGGAAGATATATTGATTACAGAACTCTGGGTATGGTTGAGAACCTTCATGCCTTCCTTGCATATCCATGGGGTCGTAGAGCATATGTTGTTCTATTAAACTCGTTGCAAGCATCGCAACTGGAACGAGTACAAAGAATGCAACAGAATGAGCAAACCGAATGTAAATATTCATTACATGGATATCCACTTGCATTCCAGGTACTTTCTTGTATTCTTTTATTTTCACCAATTTATATACAATTTAATTTACGAGTATAAATCTTATATGTCTAATATGTATTTTCAATTATGTCAGTACTGGATATATGAAGCATTTCCACAGATTGGACAAAAATTTGGACGGTGTAGATATAAAACATTACAGTGTCCAAGAATGCACAGGTGGAAGCCAAATAAAATATTAACAGAGAATATAGTTAAGCAATTTTTGGCTAACCAAGAGGTAATTTAATTATTTGATTATATTTCTTATTACATTACATAATACATTTAATTATATATTTTTCCTTTCTAAAACAAATTCACAATAAATCACTTACATATTTCATTACACATACAGACTCAAGTAGTTGCGGTATTACAACCTACAGAGGAAGAATTGCAGACGCTGTGGTACACAACTCTTTCATTGGCACATGACAACCAACATAACGTACTAGATGGCATTGTGAACGGAGAATTGAACAATGTACCACAACAAATCCCAGATAATGATAACATGCTAACTGCTAATCATTGTACTTCAGTTGGAGCTGGCCCAAGTTCTACTTCTATTAGCTCCAACTATGTGACTAGAGAAGAAATGAAGCAAATGCTGAACATACATAGGCAGCATATTGTATCAGATGTATCTGGTTTGTGCGGCGACTTGAAAACAATCATTGTTCAAGAATCAAGAAGACAACAACATCAATACAAAACAATTCTTCAAAACCAAAAAGAATTGTTTGACAAATATCAGAAGTGGAAACAAGACAACTATGAACACATGCAATCTAGCATGCAGTCTGTGGATACTTCAACTTACCAAAATCTTCTTGACAATCAAAAGCAATTCTTCCAACGACAACAACAGCGGCAAGAAGAACATTACCAAAGCATGCAATCTAGCATGCAAAATTACATAGATACTAGTTTAAGTTCAGTAAAATCTTATATTGATGACCAAAATAGCAATATGCTGAACAAACTATCCGGCTGGCAATCAAACATGGAAGCTGTTATAGTATCCCTTCAACAAAATGCTCCTGTTCTAAGTAGTCCAGTCCTAAAGCACGCCTCAACGTCTCAACAAATTGAAGATGTTGAAAAATTGACAAAAAGAAAGGCTAAAAGAAAAAAGATGTAGTCTTCAACACTATCCACATATTATCTTTTAGAAGACTATCACATGGATAGATACACAACAATTAAGAGACTGAGTACTAAAGAATCCATCGAGGTAACCAATTTGATTCTACTTTATTAGCTTAAATATTATAATTTCAATTGATTCATTTAAAACTAATTTAAATTATTTTATGCAGTGTATATTGGGATGATGGAACTGACAATTTTTATAGAAGAGACAATAAAAGCTATAATGGATACAACACAGGATATCAATACTGCGGTTAGTAAAGTTTAGTCATCATAAATAAATTTCATTCCATGATATATTTAATGTACATCTATTTACTTGTTTTAGTTACTTCTTTTGTGGTGAGCTGATTATATGTATAAGTAAGTCAAATATAGATCAAGAAAACCTTGTTTACTATTTCTTCATGTTAATGCTCTTTTTGGTAACAGCTGCTGCTGTAAATTCTTACGCTAAACAAGATTTTATTTAGGAGGAGAACAAGATGGTGGACAAAATGCATAGGCAAAATGTTTCTGAGGTTGAAATGCTAACTCAAACTTTTCGTGAGCTCAAGATTTTGGCTCGTAGGACTGCACCTAATGTACGTGATTACCAGCGGAAAGTGCAATAAATAAACCTAATTATAAAATTAACTTTTTAAAATAGACAACATTTTACATGGGATTCTCTAATTGCAAAATCATATCACAGTTAAATTAAAAAAATAACAACCAAAATTCCCACTAATTATTTTATACTGCTTTAAAAGCAGCAGCAAGTATTGACTTTTATCCAATGACTCCCTCCTTAGTCTTGCATGATCATGAATATCTCATAAGTCAAATGAAATACGCTTAGGACAACCTAAATTCAAGGTTGATTAGATATGAATCTGATGAATTCATAATGTAAACTGCTGCCAACTTTTTCTGGTATGGGAATTTTTATTCGATTCATTTCCTGGAAGTTAAATGTGGGAAATCTATTCTATTATTGACCTTTTTTGTGGAAGGTCTTTATTTTTTAATTATATTAATTACCATTTACATTATTTTAATTTGTTCGTAAGTTGTAATGCAAAAATGCATGAACTTTAGTTTGACTTTAGTCATCCATGGTACATGTGGGGCTTCTCACTCATTTGGTGTAAGCTTTGACTAACTTAACAACTTTGATCAATTGTTTCTTGCACATAACAAAAAAAAAAATCATCTGATCTCCATCCCCAAAATAGTGGATTGTTACCAAATATGTGTTGGTAGAATTTCGACTCAGTCTAATAGTTTGCTTATTTATGGCTCGAAAGAGAAATTAAATTATTTGTTAAGTGGATTTTCATATTTTGTAGAATTTCGAGGCGACCTAATAGTTTACTTATTTATGGTACGAAAGAAAAATTATGTCTTTGTTTGGTAGAAATTAAAATTAGATTTTTAGTAAATTTTGATTAGCGTTTCGACTCGATCTAATACTTATTTATGGTGCGAAAGAGAAGTCAAATTATTTTTTAAGTTGATTTTCATATTTTGTAGAATTTCGACTCGACCTAATAGTTTACTTATTTATGGCGCGAAAGAGAAATTAAGCCCATGTTTGGTGGAGATTAAAATCAGATTTTTAGTAAATTTTGATAAAACTTAATAAGATGTGTGGTTGAAAAGTTGTGAATCCCATGAAATGTGATTAAAATTAATTGTTGACTTTGACTTAACATTTTAATTGATTTTAATCCAAACCAATCGGGGGCTAAATTATTTCTTAAGTTGGTTTTTCCTGTACTCAACCTCAACCTGTCGTAAATATAAATTGAGTTTGACCCCTTCTGGGGTGGCCAAGTTGGTGGAGCAGGTGAACGCGGAGATCAAAAGTCACGAGTTCGAATCTCCTGCCAACATTTCCCGGTTGAGCCCTTCGCACCGGGCTTGCCTAGTGCAATTTATCTCTCCTGTGTGGTTTGTGAGCTACTGCACATGGAACGATGTTTACCCAGTGTACACCTACGGATAGCGACTGTAGGTTCCTACGTCGACAAAAAATATATATATAAATTGAGTTTGAATCAAACCAATTTAGATCTACTAGTGTATTATTTGTCAATTTGTGCGTTAAATGTTTAACGTGGCATAATATTTTTGAAATTAGTTATTAAAATTTAAAAATCGTATTCGATCAAGTCATACACTTAATCAAAGTCAAATTACTTTTCAAAAATAAATATTATTTACGTATGGAAGCATTATCACTCTGTAAATAATTCAAAAAGGATGTGATTGCAAAAAGAAAATCTCACAATAATGGGCCATGCCAACTTTCACACATTTAAACATGTTTTTTGTCCAAGTCCATTGAAGCATGTACATTGCCTATATAAATGTGCCACAATTAGTTGATGGAATCATACGAAATCCTAGAGAGAGAGAGCGTGAGAGACTAGCAAGCAGTGAAATCTTGATCGTTCGATCAATCAAAAGTAAAGATGGTGGTGATTGATCAGTATATTATTGGTGGTTTCATTGCTTTTTTGTTGGTTCTATATTGGGTTATATTGGGCTTTGTTTTTTCGAACAATTTGAGGGGAAACATGAAGAACTAAAGTTTGAAGGTTGTACGTAAGGATGCCTGCATTAACACCTCTACTAATGGTCGATGCCAGCTTGAGGTTGATGGAAGTACCGACATCGTTATTGTCGGTACCGATGTTGCTGGTGCCACTCTGGCTTACCGACGTAGCACCAATGCAATTCAAGCTAATAAACAGAAAAGAACAGAAGAAGCCAGAAGAGTGAAGAGGAGACGGGAGGAAAACGGGGGGTTCAAACCACTTTCAATTCATCGTATTCATCAACTGTTTCAATAACAATGAAGAAAACTAATAAATAGCGAAAACCTAACGGGTTTGGGCCAACCCACTACTACAAGCTCGATAACAATAAAATAGAAACATAAATGACAAGGTCCAATAACAATAAAAATAAATCCTGATGACAATAAAAATAAATCCCGAGGGATCCAATAATGTCCGC
>CAIGRL010089013.1:0-18971 GCA_903798325.1 Fraxinus xanthoxyloides
ATGTACTCATGTTTAAAAGATTTCTTTTTTTATAAATCGCGTGTCAATGTATCCGACACGTATTGTGTCGGACACACGTATCCTTGTCGATGCACCATAACCTCTATTTCACCATATTTAAGGAATAGTGTTTACTACACCAATTTCCACTAGCTTTACAGTTCTCACTATGCAGTTAAGACTGAAGTTCTTTTCAATTGTTTTCCAGCAAATGCACCATCTGGACTCAGAATCAGGATCCAGGACTGAGAGGTGATATAATGGCTCCGATTCCTTTCACCATAAATCTAATTGAAACATAGTTTTTATAGACTAGATACATGAAATGTAATAACCCAATTTGTTATGTCTCATGGAAGAGCGACGTGTCACGGGGCTAGTTTTCTTACACTAGAACAACTAGATGATTTGAAGTAAGGAAAATATGGAAACAAGAATTATTGGGAAAATTCTCTTGAATCTCATGAATTACATGAATTCTACCTATCTTTACTAATGAGACTACCTCTCTATTTATAGGCAAAATCCTAACAAGTGTCTTGGAATCACTGGTCAAGATCATTCTTCATCCAAGGGTCCTCATTGGATGCAAGTGGCCTTAAACCTCCTAAGATTATAAGGAAGCCAAGTTGGAATTTGCTTCATATGCACTAAGCATGTCATGTTCATAGTGGCAAAATTGGCTTTTGCTCCCTTTCATGCAAGTGGCATGTCTCTACAATTTTCACATGCACTAGACATGTCCCTTTCATAGTGACAAAATTGATTTTTCCTTACTCCTTAATATTTTCTCTTGCAAGAGGCATAAGTGACCAAATTGAACTAGATGTCCCAAAATATCCAGCTTACAGCCCGTGGTATTTCTCACTAGAAAGCCACTTTGATGTGCTGAAAAAACTCTCCATGTCATGCAGCCTGCAATCCATGTGCTACTGTGCTGCCTGTGTCCTGACATGACTGCATTTTTTGCCAGGCCATGTCTTGCCTGCAATCTGTCTGTGATGTCTGCTTGCGGTAGATGCCTGTGTCGCAGTGCCTGCCTGCACACCTGAATTTCAGAGACACGACCTGGACATGATGCCGCCACCATGGACATCAGTCATTTCCCCACCAAGTTAAGTGACACCGGCATTGCCATGTACCCTCTGAAGCTTAGACCTAATTAACCATAGGTCTACTTCATTTTCCCACTTAGTGCCATGACATTCCCGTGCCATGTTGATCTCAAGTCATCACTATGCGATCCGTCACACTCTCGCCCACCAAATCCGCTAACTTCCTCGTAGCGGAACGTATTTGGCACTTCATCATGCACCTCACGCCTCGTATTTTCCTCCCCTTCAATGGGATTGAATGTTCTTTCTTCTTGCGGCACCATGCCCTCAATGGATGGGTGTCCACACTGCCCTATGCACTTCTCCCCGTTGCAACCTCTTATATGCCATGTTTGACACCAACCTTCACTCCTAGCATCACTGCTTTAGTTCCTCGGATGGGCGACTTCTCCGTTCGTAGTGTCCCCACGCTTGTCAAATACTTAAACATCAATGCTCCCATTATCGAAATCCTTCGACAAATGCTTCCTAAATTTCGTTCTTCGGTAGTTCCCCAGGTAACTCCGTGGGCATCACCACGTCTTTATCATCCTCAAAGACTTCAACTACCTTCATCCACGATAATTGTTGTATTTCTGTCCCTATGGAAATGGATTCGGCACTCATAGCATTAAGCAATTGGAATGAATTCAACTGAACTTCTTTCTCATCTTAGTAATCTACGACATCCGTTTTGCTTGTCGAGATAGAAGCCCACACTCCTCGGTTAGGACAATCCCTCATGAGATGTGGTCCTGGACAAACAAAGCAACTATGAGGAGTAAAGTTACTTCTCTTCTTGTCGTCATACTATCATCACCTTGTGATCCGTCACAGACGTGTCTAGTCAAGATCCACACTTGGTGAGTTGACCCATACACACTTATGTAGCTACCCAAATTATTTTATGAGTCCATGTTTACTTGAAATGTGAATTTCCCTATGTATAATTTTTTACTTCTCTATATATAATTATATAACGTAAGCTGGGAATTTTACATGAAAATATACAGTTACAAGTGCGTAAATTTTGTACATGCTATCAAACCTTTTTATTTACTTTTTTGTTTCTCTCGCTCCCACTCATAAATCTAACTACCTCTAAAACTTCCACATACCCACTCACCATTCCATTTTCCCACTTATCTAACTAATAAGAAAGGATTCCCTCATTCCTCTCCCATCACTCACATTTTTTTCCCTTTCTCATATCTCTCTCGTAACACATACATCTCCTACATATATCCTACATTCTACGAAGAAGACGTTAAAGTGGAGTTTAGAGGCTATTATTAGCACAGAAAACTCAGCATTCTTCCTCATTGTTCAAATGCATTTGAAAGTCAAGGTAGAATCACAAAGTATAAGTGGCTTTATCCCCTTTAATTCTTATTATTTCATGTTGATAAATGTTATGCTAATGAAGCAATACAATATGATTTATGATAATGGCAATCCGGTACCAATGATATGATATGATATGTCATGAGATCTTACCGATATGATATATGAATTAATACTTTTATTCGGGATTGCACATATACTCATATCCTATTGAGTATTCCCCATACTCATCATTTTCTCCTCTACCTCACATGATAGTACGACGGGTCACGTTGGAGAGCGGCGGTTCGATGGTGTGGTTGTGCCTCAATTTGTTAGACTAAAATCTGAAAATTTAAGCATGTAACTTTGTGTTTTGTTTTTTAACTGACTGCAATAGATATTTACGTTTAATTAATTTTTTGGACATGTTTATTAGGTTATAGTTATCTGTCTTCTAGTAGATAAATTTGTCCTTCCTTTCAGATGTTTAGGTTGCACCTTTGAGTAGAAATTAGAATTAAATGTCTGATGTAAATTGCCTTATTTACCTTTCTGCCAATTTCATTGCGTCAAGTCTAAGTCATGTGTGGCTACCATACACGTTCACAGTAATAGTTTCATTCCATTGCCATTTAGTTTAAAATATTTGGATTCCTTGGTAATAAAAGAAAGTCTGAAATGTGCTACATACTATTATGAAGACCATGCATGCATGTTTTAAAATTGGTAGAATGCATTAAAATGTGTTGTTGTTCCGTCAACTTTCTAAGTAATAAATGGAATAAATATCAAGAGTTTTACTCACTGCTGTTGATACTATGTAATTCTTTGATAGTTAGATGGTAGTTTGATTTCTTCATAGTTCAGTTTAAATTTTAACACGTAAAAGCATGTCACGGTGCTAAACTTTAATGAAACTTTTGGTAGCTTTTTGAATTCTAAAATTCGGGTCATTACATGAAAAGTCCACTTTCAGATAATTAAAAGACAAACTGTAACACTAGAAGCTAAGATCTATAAGGGGCTTACTAATCCAAGATTAACCATGTATCTCAAAAAATGTTTAGGCATTTAAGTACAATATTCTTCCTTGTAATGCCATAAAAAATAATGAAATAAACTTACTTTTAGTTGAGTTATGGAAGTAAAGACACAAACATAAACCTAGTGCAGCGTTGAGATACCTGCCACTTCGGAAACTCTTTGGCCAATCTCCTAGCAAAAGTTCCTGTTACATTTTATCATAATTAACACCAATAAAAAGTTGTACTAAATCTACATGAATTTACAAAGTAATGCAGATCTTTACCAATAATGTTGGTGCAAAATGTGGTATGAAGGAACACACCAAAGAATGTAGTAAAGGCACTAAGAGATCCAATACCACCAGATTTAGAGGATAATGTTTGCAAGCATCAGGTCTCTCCCTCTCAAATTTTTTGTAACATACCATAAACAAGTTTATAAAGATACAGTTTCACCCTTCCCCTCCCAGTATCTACTTTGGTTTGAAGCTTCAAGGTCTTAGGTCTTCTTCAGCCTCAACATCTCGGTGACCCATATGACCCGAAGGGTCTCATTCTCCCAGAGAATGGTTTCAAGCAAGTACATAGACTAAGTTCATCATCTTGTGAAAGAGGAGCTTCCAACTTGGCCCGAATAAAAATTGTTTGCAGGACCCACTAAAAAGTTCGTTCAGAATTGGTTCTTCCCAATTTATCACCTATTTCCAAAATAAGTTACATCTCTAAACTTTGAACAAGCTTGCATTGGTCACAAAAGATTTCAATGCCTCACTATGATGATAAACTTATTTTTCACCTAATAGTTTATTGTGAGAGAGACACCGGTAAAGAAAGATAAAATTCTCCATTAACATCATGCAAAGACGTCGAACGTCTACTCAAGGGATATTGATATTACAGGTTTCTTCTAGATAAATTCATGATTAAATTATAGAGTAGGTACCTACCCCAGTTTTTCCTGCTACCTAGAATGCCATGAAGAAGAACAGCAGTAGGAGGCTCTGGTACTGATTTGTCCAAGATGTAACTCCACCTTACCTGAGCACCAAAAGTTCACAGGAAAATCCATATACAGACTAAAATACCATTGATAAAGTAAACATGGAAAGAATAAGCAAATATAGATCATCTCTACAATTTGAGGATCATGCAAATTAGTCATTAATTTAATACAGGAAGCTTCATTTGGCAATATGGAACTACTTCAGTCATTTTAATAGTCATGCATAAATATACAATGACTGATGCAACTGCAAGAAAAGAAGTATACACTTTCTGTTTTGACCCAAGAGTCCAAGACATATCATTGGAGAAGCCATATCAATTTTTAACTTGAGTGTACGTGCTCATCAAAATGTTAATTGTAAAGTAATGACAAATCCTTATCTATTTTTATGCATTCATTAGATTAGATAGAAATCTCATATATTTTCAAGAAATAGATAAAAGGAAAAAAAAAAAAACATGGTGGTCAATATGATAACACGTTTCCCAATATAAATGCATTTTATTACCCACAAAATTGAAAAATGACACAAGGACAACTTCAACCTCAGCTTCAGATGACCAAATATAAGTTATGATTTTTATAACAGGTAGTCACCATCACTATTGTATCTAACATATAATGATTAGATAAATTTTAGGTCATATCTGTCACGGGTTCAAGAATATCCAATTAAGATAGAGATTGCTATAGATAACAAATTACTGTACTAAACAGCCTTTACAGAAGAACACGAGTGTTCTATATCGAATTTATACTTTCAACAAAGATTTATACTTTCAGCAAAGAATGAGGTCACCAGAAAAGGGATAAATCACAAATTGATGGCCTCAATTATAAACTACAGTCATCCATAACTGGAAATAAATGGAAACATGGGACTCACATCTGCTCCTTGAACAAGATCATATGCCTGCATAAGGAAATTATCTAATCGGTCAATACATTCAAAACTGAACATCAATAAATTAACAGTTCACAAGGCATTAGACTATATCTTTTCGATAAAAATAAATGTAAGATGAAAATGTGTTTTGATTACCAAAATATCAGCAGGCTTTAGGACAATACTACTAGTAAGCCTCTCATCCACCAATGACATCCGAATACTTGGACCCGTGAACGCCTTTTTTGAGTGATTTAAAGATACCTGAGCAATGCAAATTAAGACATTAATACTACAGTTACCGTAAGAATTTTCAACTTGAAATGCCAAGTGGCAACTAACTAGCTAGAACACATTTTAGGGTTAAATTCTGAGCTCGGACACATCATGCCTCACTTGTAGAAACGGTTATAGTAAACGGAGTTCATTTAAAAACAGGACATAGACAATAGTGATACGTCACTTTGGCAGGTGAAGCTTCCAACTTTTGTACAAGTGTGTGGATGTGTAAAACTTTCTGCATTGTTCATAAAGTTGGATAGCAGATTAAAGATGTTATGATTTGCTATGGACTTGATATTAAATGAAGTTGTCTTCATTACATTGTCACCATTATACCATATTATGAAAGCAATTAAAAGTCCTAAAACTAATAATACATTGCTATGCAATTAAACTTCCTATAATATATACTCACATTCAAACAACTAAAACAGCATAGTCTCATAAACTGTTTCTTCTTGTGTCATACGGAGTTACAAGGAAAGTAGGATAAATCACCAAAACATGAAAATAGCATAAATAATCTCTAAAGATTCATAAATAGTTGAAACTGCTAGGTTCATTTTTTTTTTCTTTTAGTACCTCATGGAAAGGCCTCGAGATCTGGGCTCTCTGATTGATCGACGTCGTTAAACCAAACCGATTCTCCAATCCCAATGTAGCTCGAAATTCACCGTGCTGGAACACCGTATGAAAATTGGAAATGACCGACATTTTAATTCAATAATCCTGCACAATTAATTTAATTATCAAAGAGTAGAGAATTCAAGCTTGGCAATATGAATCGTGGAAATTGAAGAGGTGGATTGAGGGGTATTATTGAGAATATGGCGGAGACGCCGAGGCTTTCAAATTGTCCTAGTCTAGTAGTGTATCGGCCAGAGAAAGGGAGTAAAGAACTGAAAGCGCGTGAGCAGGTATGCGGTCGGAGGCTGGTCGGCGGCGTTAATGTCAATTGACGAAAAAACCCATGATCGCCAATCAAAACTTGTTAGCGGTGCGGTCCAAATCACATTTTGGTTTAGGAATGAGACGGGGGAATATGGCCACGTAGAAGAATTTAAGGAAACCCTGTTAGGTCCAATTCAAAATGGGTTCCAGCTATAAAATTATACTCGATTCGAATTTAACAAAATACGCCGCCATTTTACCGTTGATTTTAAGAACACATATTCAAATAAATGACCTCAATTTTGATACCCACGTCAAACAAGTTGAACACACCAAGCGTACAACAAACATTCTAGATTCTAATATACACATACAAACTATTGTCAACCCCTATTCCTTTAAACAAATAGAATTTGAGGATACTCCGAATAATATTCATTTTTAATCACTTGAATTGAAAATTACAGAATGCCAACAAATAAAGAGAATTCCCCGAATTTTCCCATCAAAATTTCATATCCATTCCTTAATTTCAATTTAGGATGGTGTATTTAATTGAAACTTTTAGAGCTCGTTTGAGAGGGATTGAAATCGAATTAAAATTGAAAAATTAGTTGTTATTGTTGACTTTTATTAGACAAGTGAGACCCAATAACGACTATGTTCAATTTTAATTCGATTTTAATCAGGTACCAAACGGGCTCTTAATAATATTTTTGTATTTAAAAAGTTTTCTATTCAATATAGATTTTTAGAAACTCTCTAAAAGTATTGATGTATTCAATTGAAACTTTTATAAACATTTAAAAAATCTCTAAAAATAACGATATATTCAATTAAAACTTTTTAAAAGTCTCTCTATAAGTCTTTAGGTGTTCAAATTTTTCAAATTTTTTATGATTTTTAGAGACTTTTATAAAAATCTTTATGGTATTAACTTTAAGCAGAAAGTATTAAGATAAAATTTCAAAATTTATCTTTCATTAATGACGAGATTTTGGGAGACTTTCACATAATAATAATAATAATATGTATTTTTTTCAATATTTCTCTTTCCTTTTTCCTTTTATGAACATTAGAGTTATGATTGAATTTTTTTCCTATTGATTATATTAGTTTCTATTTTTCTTATTGTTTATTTCTATTTTTTTATAAAAGAATTAAATTGTATTCTTGTAACTTTTTCTTTTCTTTTTTTTATTCATTTTTTCTGAAAAATATCTATTTTTAACTAAATTATTAAATTTTATATAGACTAATTTATAATTAAATTTAAATATATATTTTTTTTTTATTCTTTAAAGGTATATTATATTAATAATACAGAATATTAAATTTGTTTTCTATATGTATAATTATTATTATTTATTTAAATTTTTATTCTTTTAAAAATATGTTTTTATTATATGGGAGGAAAAAGAATGAGATGGAGAATTGTGAGAGTTTTTATTCTTTTTAAAATATTTTTTTATTATATGGAAGGAAAAGGAATGAGAGGGAGAATTGTGAGAATCACCATTTCGTATGTAATAATTTCACAATATTCTACTAGAACCACAAAAATTCTATCTCAAATAAAAGTATTCAAAAGTCTCTTAAACTTTACACAAGTTTCTAAAAATTTTAAAATGGAAGTCTATAAGAGTCTACAAAAAATTTCCACTAATTCCATACAAATCTCTAAAAAAATCCACATAAATCATCATTTGAAAAATGTCCACCGAAGTCTTTAAAAATCCAAATTGAATACACCCCCACTCCACCCCACCCCAGTTTTTTAAACATAAAAGATGTGAAAAATTGATGTATAAACCGACTTCGTTAATCTTATTCACTTATAATTCCGAGAAAAGTGTTCACAATAATTTTTGAGTAAGTTCACAGTTGACTTCTAAATGAATTTGTGACATGAACCCCAAATCATTTTAAGGCTTTAACTCCATCTCACGGTTACACTATAAATGGGGACAAGTGGGAATAAGAAAGATTGAAAGCACAATAAACTTAAAAAATGTCTAAATCAAAAACTGCTGTCACAGCAAATACAATTCGCCTAAACATCCATTCTGCATAAATAAAGTACGGCTAACCAATACGAAAATGAAGTAACAATCCCTTCAAATAACATAGCTTTTACTGAAAGAACTTGTTTTGAAACCAAAACTGTCTTAATAATAACTCTTGAATCCCAGATAATCCTCCCTCAACGATTGGCCTTGGCAACCCTCTCAATCTCATCCTTCTTCTTGATAGCATAGCTGCATGCCCAAAAGGACGGTGTTACCATACACAGTGCAATTAAAAGCAGATGACAAACAAAAAGATGTTGCAACTTGCAATACAGCAAAACAAGCATATCATCGTTAGAATGGCAAATGGATTACAAAAGGGACACCCTTTCTCACCTGTTAGAAGACCCTTTGGCAGCATTGATGAGTTCATCAGCAAGGCATTCAGCTATGGTTTTGATATTTCTGAAAGCACTCTCCCTAGCACCAGTTGTAAGAAGATATACGGCTTGATTAACACGGCGAAGAGGAGATATATCAACAGCTTGACGTCTCACCACACCAGCAGAACCAATTCTGGTTGCATCTTCTCTTGGTCCACTGCAGAGTAAACAATGTTAAACACAGAAAACATAAAGTAGTAATCATATACGGCAATGAAATTTCAATTCCGCAAAGGCCAATGCTTGTGTAAAAATGAATGTTAGCTTGCTCTTTAACATAATGTGATTAATTATATGAATAAATAATAACTATGCAAACGAGATTGCTTCAATTTCACAAAATATGACCCTGCATTATTATCATTATTGAATATATGAACTGAACATTTTATAATAGTTTTATAAACATAAGAAAATCAGAATACGACACATTAACATGTTTCATAAAGGATTCAAATGGGACCTTTTCATATTTTGAATTCTGACATTAACTTGAATGACGCTAAAAGGGGTACTTCTAAAAGAGAATTGTTGGACAAGATTCACATAATTCTCGTATTTTCATTAAACATAGTTCAGAACGTATTCTTCAAAATACAGATAGGGGCTAAATGTGTCTTTGAAAAAGCTATTTCAAGACATTACACAGTTCAAGCTTTTACTTCACAAAGGGGGGACAAAGTTTGATAAATGAAGAGAGTAGGACAATAGAATTTGTCTGCATACCTGTTGATCACAGCATCAACAATAACTTGAATTGGGTTCTGGTCTGTCAGCAAGTGGATAATTTCCATAGCATGCTTAATAATACGGACAGCCATCAATTTCTTTCCATTGTTACGACCGTGCATCATCAGTGAATTGGTCAGCCTCTCAACAATTGGGCACTGGGCCTTTCTAAATCTCTTGGCTTGGTACCTGCCAGCAGTGTGAGGCATGAAGGTCGGATGCTTGGCAGCAGTTGCAGTAATGTAATCCTCAACGGAAATGTCGCTGATCTGTAAAAGGTACAAATATTCATTCACTAAGTGGTATACAAGCTTAAACTACTAACTAAAGTCCATAATAATTAGCATATTATCAATCACAATTTCTATATCATGAACCTTTTCAGACCTAAAAGTCTCATTACATGCATCAAAAACAAAGCATCGTGTTACACATTTACCTGACAACACTAAGATGATGCATTTCAATGGATAAGTATTAAAAAAATGGTATAAACCCAAAGTGAAAGCAGAAACAATCCAAATCATTCACTCAATATTTAATCATAGTTAATAACAAATTAAGGTGCTTGTAACAAAATGTAATTTTGCTTCATGCTTTTTAAGTCCATCGCTCATTTTCAAATTCTTCAAGGAATAACTATAGAAATGTGAAGCAACATATTTTTCTTCTTATCGATGATAGTTCCAATTTTGTGGAAAAAATTGATTCAAAATGAGGATGGATCAACGTATAATATTGTTAATAGAGTTATAATTCAAACATAGTACTGTTATTGAATTCTTAATCTCAAAATGTTAAACCCACAAAAAGAAAATCAGGATTTTATCATTCAGGTGCGATAAACATATAAAAGGAGGCATCTAATTTCTCTGGGTCTTCAAGCCCAGAAGTCTACTAACTTATGAAATGAATATATTACATTTTTCATCTATTGTAATTCGAAAATTCCAAATTTGAATCGGAACCCTACGAAAACACATTACATAAAATTCAAATATTTCTTGGATTATAAGATATTGCTAATATAAATCTCATATCCAAGAAAATATAAATATAAACAGTGAATTAATTTCGCCCCTGATAAATCTCAAATCCACAATGACAATATGAGAAAATACAAATACAATAATATATGTTTACATCAAATCTAATGACATGAGTTTAGGTTAAAAAAAGTTAGAAGTAAAACCTGAACTTCATCGTATCTCCAGCGATTGAAAAGCAACACTTCAGTCTGAACCCTGTCTTGTGTGTCTTGTCCAGCTACTGCAACAGCACTCTCCATTTTTTTCCGAGATCAGTGCGTACTTGTGTTCTCGAGGGGGGAGGGGGGCGATTTGCTGCACGAAACTGTGGTGAGATAGAGATGGAGGAGAAGAAAGATGTTAAATACGAAAGAAACCCTAGCTGGAGTTGATTTTTTGATGTTTTGACAAAAATATCCTCTCAATTGATGGAAAATTATTTTTTCCACCCGGGTCGTGGAGTTGCTGCAATTTGAAAGTTACTCCATGTAATTACAAAAATGCATCATAATCCTCACATCTATAGATCTTTTGCAACATAGTCCCCAATCATTTTATCTTGACAATATTGTTTTGAAATTTTTAGTGTGTCATCTATTTAACCATGAAAATATATTATTCCTATATTTTTAATTAATATAGATAAAATAATAATAAATGTCTTACCCTTCATCATGAACACTTACTCCAACACTAGTCATTTCTTCATAATTCTCTTTTCCCACACCTAAATACCAATCCACTTGACGATATGACATGCAAAACCACATTCTTTTAATTCAACATAATGAGATTATTCAACGTACTGATGGCAAGGCACAAGTATTGGGTGCAAATAGTAAGGCGTATGAGAGATGTCTTTGTCATGAGATGATATAATATGACGGGATATGATGCACTTGTCGAATTTGATAAGTATGACTTGAAAATGAGATGGTTTCTTCCACTGATTATTAAAAAGCATGACTTGTACTTGGGAGAATAATGGGAATCACCTCTGTCGAGCTTTCAAGTATTGGGTGTGAATGCAGTCCACATTAGTCTAACCTATGAAAATTGTGAGAGTATTCATTATACTAAGAATTGCGTGTTATTGGCAACTTCAGGGGAAGTAGGAAAATTTCTTCTCGCAATCCACGTGCAAAAAATTATGAAGCCAACATTTTTATGTGGAATTGCTTTGCCATGCAACGATTTAAAAGGATGTGAGCCCAAATAAGTTCTAAAATGCATACATGTATTGCATCCATGCTCGCAACATACAATTTGAGATGTGAGGAGCACCCAAATTTTTGTTTGTTAGAAAATCTAAATAGTGGTAATTTGACTAATCCTCAACAAGAAAGGGAGACTTCACATTAAAACCTTGTGTAATTATCCAAAACTTTTGACGACAGACTAGTCATTCAACTCAAGTAAACAACAACTAAAGAAGTATAATGAACACCCCCACAGTTTTCACAAGTCGAACTAATGTGGACCGCATTCACATATCATACTTGGAAACCTAGTAGATGTTACTTCATACTCGTAACATACAATCTAAGATAATAGACTAGTCATTCAACTCGAGAAAACAACAATTAATGGGGAATTAATCATAAACAAAGTGGTGGCTTTCAATGAAGTTGAAATATTCATAGTTGAGCTCGACCCGAATTGTATGGCAAGTCATACTTTTTTACGGGCAAAGTTAAAATTTGAATGACATTTGAAACATGGTGCAGAGTCATCCTACACAGACTAAGCAAGGTCTCCTTAGTCAAGGAGTTGTGAAAATACTTTGTAGAAAGTTGCGATAAGATTTTAAATAAGCGCTTCTCAATTCAATTTTTCTAATACTTTCATTTTTCTTAAAAAAAAGGATTTTTAAATTTAAATTTTCTGTTCATTTTTGTATTTTACAAATAAAAAAATTTATTTTATATATTTTTTAGTTCAGGGTCATTAACTAGGTTACAAAAGTCAAAAGAAATAAGTTAGCCTATTCTCCCATATGATTATATTGTTAGTAATTTTTCTTGTCTCTTTTTATGTTGGTGAAAATATCCCGCGCAAAAGAAAATGAGACTAAGGGAATATGAAAGACTAAATGTCAAAGGAAAAATATTATCTTAGTACACGGTTAATATTGCTAACTTATTGTTGCGTTTTTTTTCCTGTCGCGGGTGTAGGATATCGTAATAAGTAATACATTGGACCTTTGAGTCTATATTATCGTTTCCACGAGAACTATAATTTAAAACTTAATTAGATTTTTTTTAATTCCTATTCGATGAAAACAAACAAAGAATTATGTCTTGTCATGAGTTTTTTTTTATTTAAACAATTGAAATTAAGTAAAAATGCACACAAAATTTGGTTGAGAATTCAAATAATGAACGAATATTAGGGCTGAACAATTTCACCTATCACCTTCAACTCTTAATTCAAGATTTAAAAGCCTAATGTAGTGTTCGATCGAATTCTTCTATAGTATTCAATTTTTCCTCTCGAGTTCTCATTGAGCATATTTAACTAATTCAATCACATATTTCTACGTGAATCTACCTTAGTTAAACGAAATGTTGGTACAAATTTAAATGATGATCACATTATTCAGTATAGGTATCTCTACATGTTATACTAATATACTGAATTTTACTTTATGGTCTAAATCTCAAACTCACCACTTGATTCGTAAAAAATTCACAAAATCATTAAATTAGTGATTAAGTAATTTAATGCATTAACTCATAGCAAAATCAACGCATGTATGATAAAATCACAAGAATTTTGAATATAAGATATAAATGGTTTCAAGTGGATTACATTGTTCCCCTAATATAAAATTAGCTACACATAATAAATGAAGAAGATAAATAAGAAGTTGTTATTGAATACATCACCGAATTTTGAATATAGATGTAGAAAAAAAACTTGCATCAAGATACACTTCATCTTCCAATCAATGCTTCAAAATGTGAATTTCTTGATGTTTTCCTCCGTTGAATTACGTTCTTCCATATCTCGTTGTGTGATCCATCTCTCAATGTGTGCTCCACTTCAAATTGTGTGAAACTCTTGTATTTGTACTCCTCTCTACGTTTGTGTCCAAATTAAGGTTTTTATGAGCTTTAAAACAAACAAAAAATGCCACCTAAATGCACTCGGCAATGCTTCAGTGCCATGGGAGTGGTGCCACGAAGACAGAGTGGTGGCACCTCGAGAAAAACTACATTGCACTTCTTTTAGTATTTTCATCATAACTTTATCTCCCGATATTTGATTAGACGATTCAAATTGGTCTTAAAGATAACTCAAATATATACAACTTTACTAGATACAGATGTTTTCCAATTCGAAAGTTTACATGCCAAAAATGGGTCTCAATCTCCGGCTGTAGATCTGGAACATCCTTGTGCGGTTGGAAATTGATGTGTAAAATATTTTAGCCATATTTCACTCCATTTGACTTCTAATTCCTTCCATTTGACCTCTAGCATTCTCGAATCTTCATCGTGAGATTCGGCACAACTTAAAGTATTTACACCTTAGTCCCCCAAACTTTGGATTATGTCCATTTTTCGTCAATTTTCACTTTTCTTTGAAATCCACTTTCATTCATCGATTTTATTTAATAACACATCATGTAATAAATTAGGCTATAATTCCATTAAAATAATTACGAAATTTCAATATTTTAGACCCAAATAAGTGTATAAAATATACTTATCACTTATTTAGATCATTTATTGCTCACATTGATGACAATGTTTAATTCAAGTTTACAGATATAATTTTGTTATTTTGATATGTATTTTTTCTTTGTGTGTGGTTTATTTATCTTTTCAAGTATAAACGAATAATTTGATATGCAAAAAATATTGAAAATTAGAAAACAATTCAAAATATTTTCTTGTTATATGTATGTTTGGGTGAGTTGGATAATCTTTCCTGTGAATTATATTAATTGGAACTGTTTATAATTCATGAATTGTGACTAAGTAATATCAACTTATACATGTGAGGTGGTAATATCTTAAGCATAAGTCACGAGGGTCATCATTTATTTTTTGGGTTGGTTAAATTGATAGAATATGTGGAATGAATTGTGAAGTTAGTTTGTTAAAATTAAGATAATAATTTGAAAACAAAATTTCGACGAGATCACTCCTCAATATGTGGAATCATCGCTTGCCGTATATACTGAGAAAGAAAAGAGTCAGCTAAGTGTATAGAGTATTTCTTGGGCCCATAGGTGAAATCTAGATAGAAACTATACATTATGGATCTAATCCTAACTACTCGTTACAATAAAAAGCATTAAACTAATCAAAGAATAAAGATGTAAAAGTATAGGAAGGAGAGACATTCATTTATAAATATAAATATCGATGTTTGAGCGATTCTATCTTAAATTGGAGAGAAGAAATAATAAAAAGAAGCAATCTGACATTGATAACAGCAATGCCTAGCGAAATAGCTACCTTCAGGTGAGAAATATTTTTTTGTTTAAAAGAGTGTTAAAAAATAAACAATTGTATTTTTCATGCATTTGTGAGTGTGCAAACATTGACAATATTGAATAGCATTGTGCTTGCAGGCTAAGCCATTAACACTTAATTTGGGAATCTAGATTTCTTGTGAAATTGACATAGTTGGATCTTGGAAGTGAGAAATTCAAATTTAGGGAGAATCATCAAAGATCGAGTAGTTGCTTTCATTGGTTATACTTAAACAAATCAAATTATAGCGACAAATGAATGAAGGTTATGAAAGAAACTTTAGAATAAATACTTTGGGTGAGAGATTGAATAACAAATTTGTGGGTACATTGAGAGAGAGAGAGAGAGAGAGAGAGAGAGTTGACCATTGAAGATTGAGATATAACCAACCTAAAGGTTTATGATGATTGAATGGACTACGAAACACAAATTGATTGAGCATTAGCTAAGTAAAATTTTGTTATGTTTGCACGATTTAGAAGCCTTTTTTGAATTATTCTAACAGTTTCAATACTTGATGCTAATATGATAGGTTACTTTACACATTAATATTTTTTTAATTTTGTTTGGTTGTGCATTAAATAGATAATTTTGCTCGGAACGAATAAGTATTTAAATTTGGGAGTACTTGATAAGAGGGTGTTTGGTAGAGATTAAAATCGGATTAAAATTGAAAAACTAACCATTATTGTTGACTTGTATTAGACGGGTGGGACTCAATAACAGCCATATTTTCAATTTTAATTGGATTTTAAGCCGTACCAAACAGACCCTAAGTGTGTCCGTACTTTTAAACGTGATAAATTATGGAAAATTGAGCATATTTCTACCTAATTTATTGTAATTTTGTTAATTGTAGGGCAAACCTAACTTGGATACAATTGACACGATAATGGGTGATTTTAAGATAATTTGGAGTAGGTTCCGTGCAGTTGAAGTCTAATTTGATGGCACAAAAGTGATAAGGAGTAAAAAGAGAGCTATCACAAAGAAAACCACAAGTTTCGAGGATAAAATTCAACTTTAGAAAAGTTTGAGGACTAAATAGCACACTTTAAAAACTTGAGGAGACCAATTTCGAATGACTGTAAAGTTTCGAAAACCAGTCTGGAAGATTTGGGAACACAATCGAAGTTTAGGATGAAAAAAGGACCAAAGTTGGACAAAATTGTAGACAAGATCAAGGACGCATGAAAAAAAGTTGAATTGGCAATAATATGGACAAATCCAAAAGTTGAAGAAAAAAAAATGTTCTCTTTGTATTTCAATTTTGTATTTTGAGTTTTGAATTCATTTTGGGTTTTATGTTTTGAAGGTATATTTTGAGATTATTAAAAATGTGTTCTCTTTAACATTTTGAAAAATTGTTTTCAAAAATTAGAAAATGGAAACATGTTCTTTTCACGTGTATTTCCTCTACCATTCCTCACTTCACTGTCTCCTTTCTTCACTTCACTGCCTCACTAGCATCTCTCTCTCTCTTTCATTCCTCTCTCTTCTTCCCCTTATCTCTCTCTTCTTCCCCTCCTTCTTCACTGGTGGTTGTTGGTTTGGGTGTTGTGGGATGTGGTGGTTGGGTGGCGACGCTTCGATGGGGGCTGTGGTTAGGTCGCGACGCTGCGGTGGTGGCTGTGGTGGCGATTGGGTCACAATTTTTGGTTGTGGCATAGGGGTCTTGGCTATGGTTAGCTCGCATTTTCGCTGTGGCGATTTTGACTGTGGTGGTGGGGGTATTTCTGGTGGCGATTTTCTGGTGGTTGGGTTGAGATTTTAGATGTGGCGGTGGTCTTTCTGGTGGAGATTTTGGCTGTGGTGGTGGGTTACTTTCTGGTGGCGATTTTTCGATGGTTGAGTTGAGATTTTGGTTGTGACGGTGGGGGTTTCTGGTGACGATTTTGGTGGTGGTGGTGGTGCAGTGTTGGTTGGGTCGTGGTGGTGTTATGGTGGGTTTCGATGGTGCAGTGGTAGGTTTTGGTGGTGCAGTGGTGGTCGGGTGCGGTGATGGTTGGCGGTAGTTGAAAACAACGAAAACACATTTTGAAAATTTATCAAGTTATAATTGAAAACATCCAAAACGATAAATTTGTAGTTTTGTGTTTTCTTTGTAAATTTTAACTTTGTTTTAAAAAACGCACTTTCGAAAATAGGAAAGAGAACGCATTTTCACTGTTTTGAAAAATCGAAAACAGAAAACGGCTTAAAATGGCAAAGAAAACAGTCCCTTAAGGGCTGAACGTGGTCAACCGCTGTGAGTTCGTATTCCAACTCAAGCCTCTTTTTGCCATGGTGCACCGTGGTCTAGACCGTGGTGCAATCGAGTGCTGATTTTTGACATCTTTACAAGGTGCAACTCCAAAACCACTTTCACCCCTAAAAATTGACCTTGTTTATGTAACAAAAGGGGTTTACACCATAGAAAAATAGATAGAAAATGGTAGAGCAAGAAGGAGAAAAGTCAAGAAAAAAAATTCAAAATCAGCCACTTTTCTTCAGTATTCTTTAGAAACCTGGTGATGTACTCAAATCTTTTCTTGTGTTTTTTTCTTTTCAAAACTTGTTTAACATTCTCAAAATTCTTGATTTTAATTCTTTCATGTGTTTTACTTCAATTTTTTATTTTTATTTTGTTGGATTGTGAATTTGCAACTAACTGAGAGGTAGATTATAGGTTTGGATTACGTAATAAATTCAACAATTGAACAAAAGGTATAGTACAGTACTTTATCATTGTTGTGCATTACGTTATTGCTTATTCTAATTGACGTATTGCGTTTACTTGGCTAACTACATGTTTGAGTCTCATTTTGTTCATCAAAATTTATTTTGAAATAGTATTTGGATGAATAATATTTGGTAAAAAATAAGGATTTTTTTTTAAATTTGTGTGTAATATTATTTTATTGAAAAATATGTGGTTGAAAATAAGAGAGACAAAAATATATTTTAAAAAATAATGAGAATCAAAAAAGGGCAAAATAAGATTGGTTTGAATTTGAGAGATTTAAAATTATTAAATTAATGAATTCAATCGAATACAATTTTAAGAACGAATTTAAGAGACAAATACACAAGTTAAAATTTCACCTTGTTACACTTTTTTTAACTATTTTCTTAAATTTATAATTTTTGGATAATAATGAAAATCACTTTTGATTATTGTTATTCAAAATATTTAGATAGATAATTCTCATGAGAACGATAATTCAGAATCTTAATCCAGTTTATTACTTGTTTACGATATTCTACACTTACAATAAAAATCACACAGTATAACACTGTACTCAAACTAATTGAAAAGGCAATTAATATAGTTTTAAGAAAGCGTCGAGATAACAAAAAAGTCAAATATAATAATAGGAGCCTTTCTTAACCTCCACGGAGTAGCTAAGGGAATAATAAAAGTCAATATTGATTGTTTGAATCCTTAGTTTTGACGGAGTTGGAGGATGCGTGAGGTCCAGAAGAGAATTAAGTGTCCGTTTGATTGCAAGAGTATAATTTGAGTTGAGAGAAAATGAATTCCAGAGAATTAATTACCTAGAAATATTTTCCTGGGAATTAACAATTAATTGTGTTTGATTGATATAATTTTTCACCCAGAAAATGTTGAAATCTTTGATCTTTTGATGTTCGTTTGACTTTGTTTTTCATGGAAATTGTCCATTAAAAGGATTTTTTTTTTTTTTTACAATTTGAGATAGAATTTGTTTACGTTACAAAAAAAAAGTTGGAAACCATTTTCCCACCAAAGTGGTTGGAAAACAA
>CAIGRL010089032.1:0-17079 GCA_903798325.1 Fraxinus xanthoxyloides
TGAATCCGTCGACACGTATTCAACTTCGATGATCATTGATTGTCTTCTCAAATTCTATTTTGGTAAGTCGAATTCTATTTCGATTTCATGAGCATAAAACGGTACATATTGATTTGAATATAAAATGCACATTTATCGGTGTAATATCTCCAACACTATTAAGGTATTATCTTCCTTAGAATGCTCTTCTTCACTACTTCCTCACTATTCTTCACCTCAAATCCTGAACCTGAGTCTCCATCTCATAAGGAGTGGCAGGGACAATGGTGTTAAGTTTTCGTAACTCCACATTCAACTGGTCTCTCTCTTAACATTGTCCTTCTTCATTCACAGGTTCAGATTCAGTTTTAAGGCACGGCATTTCACTCTCATTGAGCGTAACATCTCCACTCACAATGATTTTAACCCCTTTTTGGCTTCTATCTCATAACCTGTAAGCTTTGACATCCTTAGGATAACCTAGGAAAACGTGTTTTCTCACTCTAAGTTCAAGTTTTCCCTCACTCTGATGAGAAAATGAGCACATCCAAGAGTTCTAATAACAGAATAATAATTTAGTTTACCTAACCATTTTTCATGAGAAATATCACCATTCAATGCAGTAGTTGAAGTCAAATTAATCAACTAACAAGCAGTCATAACAAATCTGCCTCAAAATGACTTAATGACACCAGAACTTAATATCTTGCAACGTATTTTGTCAAGTATAATTTTATTCATCATTTCCACTACCTCGTTTTGTTAGGGAGTGTAAGGAATAATTTTATGCCTTGTTATTCCATTTTCTTTGCACATATTGTCAAATTTAGTGTTATAAAAACTTAAGCTATTGTCAGTTCTCAAAAACTTTATCTTCTACCAATTTGGTTATTAACTTGTTAAAATTGTAAGAAATATCATATGTATCTTTTAAAAGATAAACTCACACTTTTCTCGTATAATCAGCAATAATAGACAAGAAAATGATGTCTTATTCTGAAATTGATCAAAAGAAACTCGCTCCAATTTGAATATCAACGACAATACATGAATGTAACCGGTGTTTATAGCAACATAGAGAATCAAGCTAAATTGTATGCACGATATCTCCACTTGATAAAAAAGTCCATTTGGATGTTAAATATCCATGCGATGTGCACATATTTTATGCAGGAATGATAAACTTGTTCAAAGAAAAATTTCCTCCAATTTGAATACAAGCATCAATAATGGACAACAACCAATCTTTATAGTAAGGAACAAGTTGAGATAATAGTAATCAAATTGGAGGGAAATCTTTTCCGCACAATTTTACGTTATAAACTATGTACCAAATTGAATCCATATACATTTTTAGTTAAGTGAAATATTGCATGCACAGCTTCACATAGATGTCATAAACAAAACATTGGAATCTCTAGACAAATTTACCTGCTATTAGAAACTATATGCTTAAAAAAAATGTTTGATTCATTGACTCGTAAAATATGTGAAACGACTTTAAACTATATGTTTAAATTGGATAACAAAGAAAAAGAACGGTGAATTATTATTATTATTATTATTAGAAAGACCAGTGAATTATTCAGACAAAAATTCATGGTTGGTCCAATAAGGTTTGTTATTTAATGACTATGATTTGGTAAAATAATAGCATTAATTTACATGACAACGTAGTAACAAGAATAATTGGCATATTGGAAAAACAAGTAAATCTGTGACATTTGTCGGCAGAACAGGGTAAATGAATGAATTCCAAACTAACATAATTCATTACAGGATTCTGATACAGATTCTATTATTGATCGATTGAATTCCAAAGTCGATTAACAATTAACTTAACCAGAGCACAAACTGAAACTTCTTACAGGATTCACATATGTGATCACAACCTCTGTCAAGTATTAAACTTGAAATAGAAATATCGAGCACTATGACTTGCACCAATCTACCATAGAATCTGAAATACTACCCGCACCATTCGGTCCATTCCCATGTAAAATAGAAATCGGCATGCTCGATCTAGACTCCCTACTCTTGCATCTTTCTAGTAAAAAAGTATAGCTGTAGTATGTTGATCATTTTATCTCCTAATTTAAAGGGAAAAAATTTAAAATGGTCTCAAAGATTTTTAACTTATGTTTGGACGTAAATCACTGAGCATGCAGAAATCCTTCGTCCTCCAAATATGATACAACTTGCCCTGCCATCTCATTAGGCGTAGGGCAAACTCCATCTTTCTGTTTTATCTCAATCTGAAACGAACAGGAGCGAGTGTTAGATTTCTTTTTACGTAACACAAAGCATGAAACTTGGAAGGAGAGGAGTAAACAATTTTGTTTATGATTTGAAAATCAAAAGAGCGCGTCATGTTCACTAAAGTACACACCTCACAATTTAAAGGAGTTTCATAAGGATCATCTATTCCAGTAAAACCTGAAACGTAACAATGACAGTCAAAACATGGAAGGGGATTTGAATACTACATCCAAGTAATTAAGCAGGAGAAAATGCTTTAATTCTCATTGTGGTTTTAGCTCAGATATTAGAATTTTACTCAAAAACAAGCAATCTAGATTAGTGTCTCGGATTGATGAAAGATAAACACACCTTTGATCTTTCCAGCACGTGCAAGCTTGTAAAGACCTTTAGGATCTCTTCCTTCGCACAATTCTAGAGGCATGTTTAAGAAAACCTAGAAATTATATTTGTAAATTACAGGTCAACTCACTTCATAATTTATGCTCTAAAATTATTTGAAGACTTGCCTCAACAAACTTTGCATTGGGCAGCAAG
Organism: Fraxinus xanthoxyloides; assembly: GCA_903798325.1. Taxonomy (NCBI): domain Eukaryota; kingdom Viridiplantae; phylum Streptophyta; class Magnoliopsida; order Lamiales; family Oleaceae; genus Fraxinus; species Fraxinus xanthoxyloides. Next base: position 2,776 of record CAIGRL010089032.1, read on the forward strand.
GCACGACAAGCATTACGATCCTTTCGATAAGGAGATATCAGACTAGCAATGCAAATTAACCCAGCATCAGCAAAGAGCTTTGCAACTTCCCCTGAATGGATGAGAAAAAAATAGATCACGAAAGAATTTCCAAATCCTCAAACAGGACAATTGTGCAAACTAATATACCTCGTGTCCCAAAGCCGTTAAAAAAATAAAAATCAGACTTTTCTCTTTCAGTCATACTTGTATTAACAGTAATCCAAGAAGCTTTAATCAAAATTCAAGAACTTCATGGTAAATACTGGCAAAAACCAGATTTCGAATTAAGAAAAACAAACGGCAATTATAATTTAATACTAGGCGTCACCGTATACATTTCTAAGTGAGGTGACTTCAAGAGAGAAATTTAGCACAAAAAAGAAAAGAAGAGGACATTTATCTTCTTCCATGTAACATCGCGTGGTAATTAAACTATCTAGCTGAAGACACCAAATGATATATTTGTTAGTGTGGATATGAAATAAGAATGATCTTCAAGTCATGAACTTGTGTTTCTTGAAGTGTTAAAATTAGTGATAATTTATTTTGATGAAGAAGTGAAACCAGTTTCTATATTTTGAAAAATCCATTACGGTTACTGGAACACAGTGTTCAACATTAATCACTTTAAACATCCATTGACGGAGAAAATTGTTCAGTTTTACAACCTCACTGCATTTCATTGCTAAAAATCATTTTTAGCTTTTTTATCTAGGGGATCAACAGCTAAAGTTCTATAAGTTCATATTATGATGTATTAGTGTCTGGTCTCAGGGAGAGGCAAAAAATAGGAGAATGAGAGTGGGTATAAGAGTGTAACAAGAATACAGTTTCATTTCTTATGAAAAGATGTGAAATAAGAAATGTAGAAGAACAATATCTCGAACAAGAGAAGATGAATCGTAGACTCGAGAAAAAAACGGGGGAGAATTTTTATTTTTATTTGTAACTATTGCTTATTTTCCATAGCTTCCTCAGCAGGTAAACATGGTGAATCATTTTCAGCAAAAAGCAATAATTTTACTTACCGACCCTGCGAATATTTTCTGTCCTATCTTCTGGTGAGAAACCAAGATTCTTGTTAAGACCATGCCTAAGGTTGTCTCCATCAAGAACATATGAAAGATTTCCCCTGGAGTGCAATTCTCTGCCCAGTGAGCATGCAAGTGTGCTTTTTCCTGCATGGTTTGAATAGACATTTCATAGTGTAAACACTCTTAAAAGCTGATGATAAGGTAGTGATAATAGAATAGCTAATATCTACAGGATGTGGACAACAGTTAGGCAACCGTGTATAACAATATGCAAAGGACTGGTCAAGTAAATCTTTGTATACTGATTTATGAATTAAAATTATTGTACTATTAGATGAGAGCTCAGGAGATCAACCTAATTAGAGGATAAGCACTTCATTTTAAAGTAGCTACAAGGACAAGATGAAGTCCAAGAAATTTTTAGTTTATAGTATAACAAGACATTATGGTGCATTGCTATGGTGAGACAGGGTTTTACAAGTAGATACTGGTGAATTTATCACAAGCCGAAGAGACATTAAAGGTAAAAAAGAATAGAATAAAACCACACTAACTGACGCTGGGAGGAAAAGATAAAGTAAAAAAGATATCCATTTATATGCTGACCCGATCCACTGAGGCCAGTGATCCATACAACACATCCCTGCTGATTAAGTAGCTTTTGTCTGTCCGCTTTCCCGACGGGACATTCGTGCCAGAAGATGTTAGTTGAATTTCCCAAGGTAGCCATCACGAGAAAAACTATTCTGTTTCCTGTTCAGAAATAGATATTCAGTTTTTCTTTAATCAAATAAATAATAAAAGAGATCCTATTGTTCTCCAAGTAGTAACTACTAAGTGAGAGATATTTGCACTTGCTGTTAAATGGATCGCCATTCACTCATTGAGTGAAGTGAGATCTCAACTTTGAATGAAAAGACAATTAAATTTCCAACTAATTTAAACTTTTTTCCTTCCTTTTTCCAAATTTAAACTCAATTACTACCTAATATTGTTTTAATGCTACTGGATTCCATAAGAAAAGATGTGTACATAACTACATGTACAGGTAAGGACATATTTTACCATATAGCAAAGCTCTAAATTTCTCAAAAGGAAGAGATATATACAATAAAACAAATGAAAGAGATGCATTGTGGCACAGCACGTAAAAGTTGCAATTGGCACTGAATGAAAGATTAATGAACGAAGCATTTTGTAGAACGAAGCGTGCATGAAGTTAACAACGTAAAGGTAAAGTAAACTTAAACATTCATCACCTCACAAACCAAAATAATAAAATCCAACTAGAGTAGATGTAAGTTACAAAATATCGATCTTAAAACAGCAACAATGGTTATTTGGAACTAAAATTATGCGAATTGAAAAAAAATAAAAATGGTCTATGTGCTTTTATCATGTTGATAAACCAAATTTCCCAAAGCTCTGTTTATTAAACATGGAGAACCTAGGAAATAAAATTATCAAACTCCAATTGAAATTGAAATGGAATCATATCTAATTTCCAGAATCCCATTCAAATGACACAATTATATTCATGTAAACACGACGAATGGATATTAGAAAGCAACGTATCTAGCAAATGATTTCACGTGACTATTTACCATTATTTCGTTCTCAAATACAGATTTTCCAAGCACAGAGACCTACAATATGCTCTCTGGGAGGAAATGGAGGATCCCATTTCAAAATTTATATTCTAGAAATCAAAAAAGAATGAAAAGAAAAAGGAAAATTGTTTCATAATTCAATAAAACTACGAGCAATATACATAATAATACCCCCAGAGAGAACCCACATTATCTAAAACATAACGTACACACGATCAAGAAAAGGCCCAGAAAAAAATACAATATATGATGGTAAATCAAATGGAAGCTAATCACAACAAGGAAAAAGAAAGATCAAATACCTGGGAGGGAGGGAGAAACAACAAAAATAAAATAAAATTGTGAAAAGGGGAATCTGTAATATGAAGTGTAGTGTATAGGGAATGGTTGAATCATGAATGTGGACGTAATTTGTGATGTTAGGGGAGTAATTAAATGTGTATGTATGTGAATGAAAAGTGGGAAATCCAACAGCAAACCTACTATTAATATTACACTATCTCCCTTCCAACGACGAACTTTTCAAGATTTGTGTTCTGTGTTGACGGTGAAGCCAAGCCAAACCCCACATTCAAGTCTTTTATTTTTTATTATTTATTTATATTTATTTATGCCAATATTAAGGGGTACAAATCTAGATTTTTATCGAGATTAAATTCAACAATTAATTTTGATCACATATTTTATGGAATTAACAATTTTTTAACACACATTTCATCATATTTTATCAAAATCTACTAAAAAATAATTTTAATTTCCATGGACAAAATATTGTTAAATGCATGTTACACTACGATTTTGAAATGGGAATTTTGAATTTCGTATCAATTAGATAATTAGATTTAATTGCGTAACTTTATCATCATTTAAATGGATGAAAATTGATGATATGATCATCGATAGATGATGATTGTTATGAATTTTAATAAGTGCATTTTATACGCTTATTCGAACTTCTATTCTTATTTTTCATTTGTAAACTGAACGAATATTTACTTAATTTGTATAAATTATATTAATTGTAGAAAAAATCTCAACTTGTATACATTATGTGAAAAAAAAAATGTTTTTTGGAGTTTAATTAGAGTTGATTTGAAGCAATTAAAGATTAATCTAATCGAAAGAATTAATGAAGCATTCGGTAAAAAATCATAAGTTTTGGGATTTATATTCGATGATTGAAAAGTTTGGAGACTAAATTGTAAACTTTCCAAACTTTCCTGACGCAATTATAACGATTTTAGAATGAGGATGACTGACTTAATTACAAATATTAGGAAAGGGAGTTTGTTTCCTTATTCTTCTCAAACTCTTTGATGGAATTCAATTTGAACAAGGATATAGATAAATCTTGTTCTATAAATGAATAATATATATCATAGTCTTACAATTAAAATGAGAATAATAGGATTTTATTAGACACGTTATACAAGCCCAAATGGAAGGAAAAAAAAAAATCAAGAAGTTAGGCCATCTTTGATATGATTTATTTTTCATGGAAGTTGGAAATTACTTTTTATTTTCCAAGTTATTGCATGTTTGATTGGCCAAAAATTCCATGGAATTGGTTTTCCTTTTTAAGCCCCACGTGACCCCTTTTCTTGTTTTTCCTTGAATTGGTTTTCCTTCATATATTGAAAAATGCGTGGTTAATATTATTTTTTAGGTTTAACTAGTTTACAATCATCATTCCAAATTAAAGTAGCATAAACTCGTATGTGAGTATATTGGTAATTATTTTACAAAATGAGCAAGGAAAGGATATAGAAAGAAGATAAAAGATTAAGTGCTAAATGAGAAACATTATATACACAACGAGTATTGATAACTCTTCTTTAAGTCTATATTGTGCACACAACGAGTATTGATAAGGTTTGGGACTTATATTCGATAATTGAAAAGTTTTTGGGGACAAAATTGTAAACTTTCAAAACTTACCTTAAGTCAACTATAATGATTCCATAACGCCGCATGTGATTTACATGATAGGTATATAGGCTTCCTTGATATTTATTTAGTGCATATAAGTTGATAATTTTATCGTTATTGTGATTAATTTTGTTTTGTACATTGGCTCTAAACGATGACGTGCAACTAAATATAATTATGATATGCACATAATTTAATAAAAATAAGAGTAAAATATATGCTTTAATACAGGTCTATTATTTTATAGGTTGCTACTGTTACAAAAATTTAATCCCCGTTTGAGAATTAAATCAGTTTTTTAGTAGATTTTGATAAAAAAAAATTAATAAATGTATGGTTGAAAAATTATGAGTCTTATAAAATATATTATTAAAATTAATTGTTGAATTTGACTTAAATTAAAATTTTAATTTATACGAGCTTAATCTACATATTTTTGGAAATATTCATGACTTCTTTGTATTAAGCCACTGTTTGGGCTCCGTTATTTTACATTATAATATAATGAGAGGAATGATAAATTTTTTTTAAAAAAAAATGTATGACTAAAAAAGAAAGAAACTTTTTTATGTTTACATGTAATATTATTATATTGAAAAATGTGTGGTTAATAAAATGAGAAAAAAATGAATTTTAAGTTAGGGCATTATCTCGGGGTAATGATGCCAAGTTGGAGGAGAAAAATCACGATTTTGCATTTTCTAAAATAAAAAAAATTCCTCCAAATCCTTTCCCCATCCCCACTTTATTGTTCTATAGCTAAATGATTTCTTCAATCGTGCACCATACCGAAAGGAGATGTCAACAAAATTCCTCATCCTTTTTCATAAATTTCGAGGTTAGCATTTTGTAATTTTTTTGGAATTTAAAATAACCTTAGTGATAAGTGTAATTGCTTATAATTAATTGTCTATAAATTGTTATATTATGTATTGGCTTTTTGGCGATGTATTGGGTGGGTTCGAAGATGTATTTTTCATATATATATATATATATAAAGAAAATAAGTATAAAAATAAACTCATATGGCTATGTACACATTTTGCTGTAAATTGTTTATTTATATTATATGGTTCATGTGAAATGAGGAAGTAAACAAACCTTAGAACACAATCCTATTTTTAACCACTTGAATGCCACGGTGTTTATTGCATGCTCCAGACTAAAATATGAACTTTGTAGTTCAAAAATCAACAATCTCCCTTTTTCTTAAAGAGATAAAAATTGTTATTTTCTTTTAATTGCGTTTATACTACAAATATTTCAACGTTTATATTTTAACAAGTTTGACTTTGGTCCCTTATGCAATATGTTGTTAAATATGTAGAGCTTGTTTTGTACGACTTAAAATTCAATTAAAATTGAAAATATGGCCGTTATTGGGTCACGTCCGTCTAATAAAAGTCAACAATAACAGATATATTTTCAATTTTAATCTGATTCTAATCTCTACCAAACACTCTCGTAATTGTACATCTACAAGTTACAAAAAAATATGTAATTCATAAAACATAAGATTTATATTTTAGAATATGCCTAAATGGTTAAAATAAAGTGAGTACGACGGATTTTTTTAATAAATGGTAATGATTTAGGATTCTTGGAAAGTTGATTTTTTGGATAGCTAGGAATATCTCTACCTTCCATGCTAGAAGTACAAGGATTTGAGGTAAGTAAACCTTTCAAGTGTCTTCGTATATTACTTCGTTGAATAGTATTGCGTGAAATTAATATGCGATTTTTATATGTTATGTCATAAATATTTCTAATGATTATTCGTGCATATCAATTCATCCACAAGCATGCATGAAATTTCATGAGATAAAGAGTTATTAAAAATGTCAATGTAGAAAAGAAAGTGTGTTTTTAAAAGAATATGTACCATAAGTGTTTTTTATTATGAGGTGTATATCTATGTTTGAAGGTGTGTGTGAGAAATGGAGCGTGAGGGACCAGTGCACCCGGCCAATGTTCAATGATGAATAGTCAATGTTAATGTTAACCGTTTTATGATATTACCGATGGATTTAATCGGGTACCAAATAACATAGTTCATTGCATCTAATTGGCCAGCAATACACCAAGTGAGTTCCCGATATCAATGTTAGAGTTTTTAAAGAAATGAAAGAAAAAACATATTGAGATATATTTTTTAAAGAAAATCATATGCATACCATAAGCATTCATCATGTGCACGAGGTTTGCTTATTGAATGTTAACTCATCCACGTTATTCCTCCTTATTTTATGATGATTAATATAAAATGATTTGAGACAACAACTTGTAATAAGATGGATTCAGTACTAATATAATTTAATTATTTATTTCATTATACACCCTGACCAATGTTCAATGATTAATGATCAATATTAATGTTAACTGCTTTATGATATTATGGTAGATTTAATCGAGTTCCAAATAACACAGTTCACTGTATTTTGAATGGTTGTCAATACACTAAGTGAGCTCACGATATCAATGTTAAATTTTTTAAAGAAATGAAAGAAAAAACATATTGAGAAATATTTTTTTTTAAAAGAAAAACATATGCATACCATAAGCATTCATCATGTGCACGATGTTTACTTATTGAACGTTAACTCATTCCACGCTAATCCTCCTTATTTTCAGATGATTCTAGATGACAACTTGTGGTAAGACTGATTCTGTATATAATTTAATTATTTATTTCATTTTGAAATAAAGTTAAGTGTTAATTGTCTTATATTTTATTAAGAACAAATTATTTTATTAAGTATAAATTATTTTCATAAATGAAGTCATTGATATGTTGAAGAAAATCTAATTATCTTTCTGCATTCATGATTTTAAGAGAAAATAAATGACAATACTTTTAAGTCTGCGATACCTAGATTGAGATTGTTACGGGTTCGGTTGATGCTCAAAACTCGTATGTATAGGAACCGTCTTAAAAATAAGGAAGCCGAACTCCCCCAACCAAAAACCCGCAACCCGATTGCCATTTTATCGAGTTTTCCTGTTGATTTCGAGAGGGAAAAAATAAGTTGAGAAGAATCTGAAATCCAGCACTATCTTTCATATAACTTCTCCACTTTACATTAAACCTACTTATGCAAGACTATATTCTCCTCCGTAAATACACAAAAATCAAAAAAGAAACTCTAAAAATTGAAGAAGAGGCGTCATCTTCTCTTCTTTGTTGGTAGAGATATAACGAGTCATAGTTTAGTAAGTTCGGTTATTTATTTGGGCCCATTAAGTTTTATTTAACATGTATCCCGTTTTGTTTATATTTTATAGGGCAATTTACACAAATACCCTTAAAATTAAGGGTCTTTTAAAAAATTANGAGAAGAATCTGAAATCCAGCACTATCTTTCATATAACTTCTCCACTTTACATTAAACCTACTTATGCAAGACTATATTCTCCTCCGTAAATACACAAAAATCAAAAAAGAAACTCTAAAAATTGAAGAAGAGGCGTCATCTTCTCTTCTTTGTTGGTAGAGATATAACGAGTCATAGTTTAGTAAGTTCGGTTATTTATTTGGGCCCATTAAGTTTTATTTAACATGTATCCCGTTTTGTTTATATTTTATAGGGCAATTTACACAAATACCCTTAAAATTAAGGGTCTTTTAAAAAATTATGTGAAAATTTTTTGAATGTAAAAAATATTGCATAATATTAAAAAGTGACACAATGCCACTTTTAAAAGTTAAGTGTCACTTTTTTAATTAAAAAATGACATACTTGTCACTTTTATTTTTTTAATTAAAAAATGATTTTTGTCAAAAAAAAAAATAATAAAAATCAAGAAAGTGACTGGAAAAAGTGTTAGCACTAAAAAAAGTAACAAAAATTCAAAAAAGTAATAGAAATTTTCAAAAAGTGACGAATTCAAAAATGTGATATGAATTAAAAGAAGTTACACAAATTAAAAAAGTAACAAACAATAAAAGAAGTGACAAACTAAAAAAAAAACGAAAAAAAAAGTGTCACAAATTACACAAAAGAAAAAAAAAGGTGGCACAAAAAAAGTAACAAACACATAAAAGTGACAAATTTTTAAAAAAAAGTGACAAAAATAGTATGATGGTGATCTCTCGTTGACAAAAAAAGGTCTATAATCAAATTCGTGCAAGATAAGAAAATCATCTTGATATGAAGCAATTTTCACTTGCCACACACCACTATCCATTTCAACATTTATTTTTAATAGTATTTGCACACTGCTTGTAGCTAAGCTAGCTCAATTTTGAGATATAACATGCCAAAATTTTGCTTTCAAATGATTTCTATTCTCATGCTAGAATAGTTGATTAACTTATTCGATGACTGTACTTAATAGTTATTGGGGTAGCACAAAATAGTCATTGGGGTCAGTTTTAACAGCTCGATCAAAATAAGCTTCGGCTCGAGCAACGTCCACAAAATAGTCATTGGGGTCAGTTTTGACAACTCGATCAAAATAAGCTTTGGCTCGAGCAACGTCCTTTTTAGTCTGCAATATTAGATCAGCATAGAGTGATAAAAACACTGCCATTTAAAATGTGATTTTTAGTACAATCCTTTCAAAGTGGTCAAAACAAATATCCGTGTGCCAAATGGATTAAATTGATCCACTTCACAAATCTTCTTTACTTAGGATCACATATAATCCACTGTCAAAATCACTTACAAGTGCTATCACTTAATGTGGTCTTATTTTATCGTCATCGCTCACTCTAGCTCAGTACATGCACAACAATTAACCATTATCAATACTCAATATTGACAAAGATTTATTGAACTTACGAACCGCAAGTACTTTTGTTGGAACATCTCTAGGGTTATCATCAGTTGCAATTTTAAGCAAAATAAAATCACCAGAAGCTTACTTCTCCGTAATAAAGTGATACTTCACCTCAATATGCTTAAAATGTTCATGATAAACAAGATTTTTACACAACATCAATGAACTTTGACTATCAGTATAAATCATAGCATTATTATTTAAGAAGTTTTAATTCACATAGAAGGCATTTCAACCACATACATTCTTTTACAGTTTCAGTTAATGCAATATATTATGCTTCTGTGCTGGAGAGTGTAACTATAGATTGCAACTGTGAAAGTGATACAATTATTACCTAAAGTGAAGAAGTATGAAGTGGTAGATTTCCGTTGATCTTTATCCTCTGCAAAGTCAGAATATAAATAGCATTTTAGCTCTAACTTATCACTTTCCTTTTTAAACACTAATCCCCTTTTTAAAGTTCTAGCTAGGTATCTTAACAGTCATTTAAGTGCAGCCTAATGAGGCTTACCTAGGTTTGACATAAACCTTCTCAAGAAACTAATTGCATATGCAAGGTTCGGTCTCGTGGTAATCATAAAATAGATCACAAACCCAATGACATTAGCATAGGGAACATTACTCATTTCATGCAATTCTTCTTCAGTTTTAGGGCATTGTGCAGATAACAAATTCATGTATGTAGCTAATGATACATTGACAGACTTAGCAAATTTCATACCAAATTTGGTTATCACTTTATCCAAATAAGACTTTTGATTAATAGTCATCCTAGTATCAGTCATACTCCTTTTAATAACCATGCAAAGATTTTTTCTTGCATCTCCTAAGTCTTTCATGTGAAATTCTGATTTTAAAAGGTTTTTCATTTTTATTATTTCACACTAGGACTATCAAGCAACATATCATCCACATATAAAAATAAATAAACTTCACATTCTAATTTAAAGTTATTAAAATACAGATATGCATCATATTCACTTATCTTAAAACCAATTTTAAGCACATAAACATCAAATCCTTTATACCATTACCTAGGACTTTGTTTAAGACCATATAAGGACTTTCTAAGCAAACACACAACTTCCGATTTTCCCGTGACCTCGAACCATTGAGGTTGAGACATGTAAATCAATTCATCCTACTCCCCATGAAGAAAAGTCGTCTTAATATCTAGTTATTCCAACTCCCAATCATACTGGACAACTAAGGCTAAAACTAACCTGGTAGTTTTATATTTAATGACCGGTGAGAACACCTCATTATAGTCTATCCCCTCTCTTTGAGTAAATCCCTTCACAACCAACATAGCTTTATATGTTAAAGGGTTATAGGTTCTACTCATTCTTTTAACTTGTAGATCAATTTACAATGGATTACCTTTTAATTCTTTGGTTTTTCAACCAACTTCCAAGTCTCATTTTTGCTTAAAGATTTGATCTCCTCTCTCATAGCCTTTTTTCAATTTTCAGAATTTTTACATGTAACCTCTTCTTCAAATGAAGTCGGTTCTACTGATTACAAGACTTCGCCCGAAACTAGGACAAATTCCATCAAATTTAAAGAGATGTATTTCATATTGGGTTTCACTTGTCTTCTATCCATATCCCTCACTAATGGTAGTCATCCAAATTAGTGCATGCAGATGTTTTTTGATTAGGGATAACAGTTTCAAGAATTTCAAGTTCTGGTTGTTTTATTACTGTATCTTGATCATATTTTTCTTAAGGTTGGATTTTACTATCTTCTGGATGATTATCTAATCTCTCTACCTCAAATTAAAATTTTCTTTTCTGTAGAAAGTTTCCCTTCCTCGGTCTGTTTGTTCTGTCTATCTATGTTTTTAAGGCAGGGCACATCAAGTTCATTGAATTTCACATCTCTACTGTTAATAATCTTGATGCCATTCACACGTAAAACCCACAGTCTATATCATTTCACTCCTTCTGGTTAACCTAACATGGCACACATAGTAGCCCTAAGGTCCAGTTTGCCTCAACTTGATGTGCATAAGCCGCAGAACCAAACACTCTAATGTGTGACAAATCTGAGATTTTCCTAGACCACAACTCTTGGGGAGTCTTGAAGTCAACAAAACTAGAAGGTTATTTATCAAATAGACAACATTACACACGGCTTCACCTTAGAAACCTTTAGACAACCTTGAACTAATCATCATGCATCTAACTTTATTTATTAAAGTCCGATTCATCCTCTCCGCCTCCCCATTTTGTTGGGGGGTATGTCTAACAGGCATGTGCATCATTATACCCTGTCTCTTGCAAAGATTATCAAATTTAATGTTACAAAACTCTAAACTATTGTCCGTCCTAACAGTTTTCACACCCTTTCCCATTTGATTTTCAACTAAGGTAAGTCAGGACTTTAACTTACTAAAAGTTTCAAATTTGGATTTAAGGAAATACACCCAAACTTTCCTTGAATGGTCTCAACAATGGAGAGAAAAAACATGTTCCCTCCATGAGTGAGATGTTTTTCTGAACCCCACAACTCTGCATGAATATAGTCCAATGGTTTCTTAATGCTATGTTTACCTATCCCAAAGCTCACCATGTGTGACTTTCCTAGAACACATGTCTCGCAAAAGCTTAAATGTGTAACACTATCCTTACCTAATAAATTCTGGTCACTAAGATGGTTCAACCCTTTGTTCCCAATGTGTCCCATCCTCTTGTGCTAAAGATCTGATTTATCTTCACAGACAGAAGATAATACCAATTCTTTATTGCCTAAGGCTTCACCTTGAAGGACATATAGCCCATTCCTCTGGAGACCTTTCATAACCACTAAAGACCTTTTACGAATCTTTAAAGTACAAAAATGAGATCTAAACTTATAACATTCCTCTTCTAGAGTGTCTAAGGAAACGAAATTCATTGCCAGGCCTGGGACATACCTAACATCTCTAAGGGGTCTAATAATGCTATCATGCATCTTAATAGCAATATCACATACTCCTTCCACATTGTGTGTAAGATCATCCCCTAAGTATACTTTTATAGGATTCACATTTTTGTAGTTATAGAACCAAAAATTAACATGACACATATGAACAGTAGCACTTGAATCTAAAAACCACTCAGTGTCAAAATCAATATTAAAAACATTCATGACATGTATATTATCACGGGCATGATCTACATCAGTGTCAAAATCTCGTGATACGGTCATAACATGTAGACAATCAAGGGAATCACTAAGTTGTGTTCATCACTCTGTTGCATTCTCTGTTTCTTCTTAAGGTCATTACAGTCTATCTTGAAATGCTCTAACTTACCACATGAAAGCATTTCTTACCACTTTTATCTCTAGACTTGGACCTACCCTTGGCTTTTCCTCTGTCTTTCTTACTTTGAAAATAGTTCTCCCTCGTATCATTCATTCCTCAAACAAATATACTTTCTTCTCTTGAGCTACCCCTCGACTCCTTTTGAAGCTCTAGCTCCCTAGCCCTTAAAGCATCAATCCCAATATATTGGATCAAAGTATCCCTAGCACATGTGATAGAATTCCTAACATCTCTATAGGATTCGGGCATAGCATTTAAAAGTATAACAGCTAAATACTCATCATCAATTTTTTTATAATTGTGGGCCAAACACTTGACGAGTCTGTTAAAGTCACCCAAATTGGATTCAAGATCCTTTCCTGGGTCGAGTTTAAAACTGAAAAGTTTTTGAAGCAAATGTATTTTGTTTGGAAGATATTTTTCCAAAAATAGCTTCTCAAGTGCTTCCCACAACTCCTTTGGCAGTCTTATGTTGTTCAATTTGTCCTAACACATTATGAGATAAATGCAATATAATCAAGCTATATACAATTTCATTCATCTCAGTAATTTCATCCAATTTAGCTTTTAATGCATCAGGATATTTTTTCGGGTCGTCAAGAGCTTTAGAAACTTTTCATTGGATTAAAATAGCTTTCATTTTTTGCTTCCAAATGAAATACTCTCCCTTACCATTGAATTGCGCCAATTCAACTCGAGAGGCCATTGTAGAAAAATAATGTTTTTTCGAAAAAAAATTATTTACTCAATTTACCTATATACAAATGTAAGCTCAAATCAATTTATGTATAAATTACTTTTCAAGATGATACAAGCGATGATATCATAACAAGTAACACATAGACAATATCACAAGTCAACTAATAACATGATAGCAAATAACACTATATCTCAATTGTAAATTCGAGAGGGTGTTAGAAAGCGCAAACCAAGCGAACCAATATGCTGGTTCGTATTTTAAGGAGAGATGCGAGTTTTATCAATCTAGGGCCTCCAATAACTACCTTAAGTTATCCAACAGCTGCGCAACTCCAGGACACACCACCGAGCCACCAACGAAAAATCTTTCTCCACTTTACGTTTCTGCTCAAGGCATATCCCCTTCCACAGTGCACCAAACTGAAATCCAACATACCAGGAGGTCAGAAATGTCTCAAGGAACAAACTTTCTTTTTTCACCTCCGGCTGGTTCCCCCGCATGTGCCCTCACATGGGGCTTGTCTCTCTGCATTTGGTGCTCACATGCTGCCTCCCCGTCGGCATGTGTGTCTCACGCGTGGTACCAGCGGATTCTACTTGTTGTCTAAAGTCTGGTAGTGGTCACCGTTCATCCACCAGGTGCGTGGTTTTTCAGGAAAATGGGTTTAAAAATTCGGGTTTTCTAGTTTTTGACCAAACCCGAACCCCTTCGATTTCCAATATGATTTTCATGATGTTTTAACACTTTATACCACTAGTCTAAACTCTGATACCATTTGTAGAGTTTATAATATAGTGAACAAATGATTATTAAAACTACAATGCGGAAATATAAACTTTCAACGCGTAACAAATCGAACCAAAAGACTTAAAACTTCTTCTACACTAGTACACTACTAATGGAGTGTCATATGACGTT
>CAIGRL010089050.1:0-14142 GCA_903798325.1 Fraxinus xanthoxyloides
TAAATGTTTTATAAAATAGAAAATGAGGGACTTGATTGCAATTTGAATTTAATGGAACACTAAGTAACACTATGTGGAACATATTTTATTTTATACAAAGAAAATCCTAAACCATTGATACAGAGAGGGAAATAAGGAAAAAAGAAGAATGGGAGAAGAAAAAGTAGGGAAGACCTTGTGCCACCACCTTCCTCCACCATCTCCACGGTAGCGTTAGGTTTACAGAGAGCAGAAGTGGGAAATAAGAAAAGGGAAAGGAAAAAAAAAAAAAGAAAAAGAAAAAGGAGGAGGCAAAAACGGTGAAGTGCCTGGTTGAAATTTGGAGGATCCGAAACATATCCCATACCCATACTGTTGTCGTGTCGACATGAGTACTTCGTCCATTTTGAAGAGTCCAAGCATCATAGACTGTAATAGAAGAGGAAAAATAAAATGGAACATATAATAAAATGAATTAGATGATGTATTCACAGCTGAGTTAATTTGGAGATGAATCCTTCGACTGATGTTTTCTTGTCCAGGGCACAAGCATCAAGAAGCAATTCGGCTAGAGCAAAAACTTTTGGGCTTCTCACCTCTCAGTTCTTTTTTATTTTCCCCTTTTCCTCTTAAGTTCAGAATTTTGTGATGCTTAATTAGATTCTTGACTACTATATTGATAATTTCGGTTCTTGAGCATAGAGTGTCTGATATATGGGTTTAAAACACATGAAACTGTATTGCTCAAGCTCGAGCTTGAATTTTGAGTGTTTTAGATTTTTTATTTTTGGCTGAGCACATAAATAAAATTCAAATTTTCTACTGTGTTTCTTCTCTCATGTACTTGTTTCAGCTGTGTGCCATAGCTGCTATTTTTGCAATATAAAATAATCAGCATTGGTTCCCACACAACACATTTCACCCTGTGCAGATTGCCAGATCATAAGCCTTCTCGTGGACTATATGGAATGTTCTTTCTCAATGGCATTCAAACATGGCACACTTGACATGTTATTTAGTTCCACTTTGAAGGTGTCTTGAATAAGTTTGTCTACTTCTTGGCATAAGATATTCACTTGTCAGCACATGTTCATGCTTTTTGTCATGTATCAACATTATGGTCGAAATTTTTTAGACATTTTTCCATTGATTAATAATCAATAGGAGAGAGCTGTCAAGAGGGTTGCATTCTTATTTGCTTTTATCTTGTGGTAGGTCTTTGCTGCATTTGTTTCTGCTGCAATCAAATTCCGGATCTCAAGCATCCTCTCTGCTACAGATAAGGATGCTGATGAAAACATTCTCAAGTACACTTTTGGGGCTGTATTAAAAGAAACAATGCTAAACTTAGGCCCCACTTTTATTAAAGGTAAGTAATACTGTTTGTAATGACTAATGACGTGTAATACAATTCAGGAAAACACAATAACTGGAGAGATTGTTCTGTCATAGGTAGTTTATTTGAATTATTTCTCTGTATTATCATTATATGTAGATGTTTTGAATTGTTCCTCAGTATTATCATCTTAGTCATCACCAACTTTCTTTATGTTTGCCATGCAGTTGGTCAGTCCCTTTCCACTAGGCCAGATATAATTGGTTCTGAAATTTCTAAGGTAAGATGTATTTGCATATCTTTGTTTCATTTTACATTGAATCGCTCCTTGATTATCAAGCCATATATGGATATTGAGATGGACTGTAGTCTTGTCACTAATGGATACAAACTGTACAAACTTAAGACTTTTGGCTTAAACATGGATTCTAGGTTTCGATATTTGAGATCTGCAGCTCTCCAGAACTTCCAGTACTGCAAAGTTGAACGTGTGATAATTTGTTTTCCCTCGTTATTGCCTCGATCTTGATGTGTCATCATCCATCTTTTGTGATTAATGGACCACAAATTAAGCATCGCCAATGTTAACCATTTTGCAGTTATCACCTATTAGTTCATCGATGATCAATTTAACCCCTCCCCCCCACCCACCACCATATAAAAGGCAGGAACACAGAAATATTCTCCCTTACAAAAAGGCATGTACACCGAGAACTCAAGGTCATATATAAGCAAGAACAGAAAGTAAAGTTACTAGGTAGTTAGTGTACACAAGCCTATCATGACCTGCATTTGAATAACACCATTGGAGTAAAGTTTATTTATGTAGACTTCTGTGATCTTACTAGGCTAATTAAAGTTCTGGGAGAAGTATAATCCAAATATATCTGAAGTTACAAGTGTACTATTGAGAGTTCTGTCTTATGCATGCGGCATGCAGAAATGCATTGAAAAAGGCTACATACCTCAATTGTTGGAAGTTAAAGTGTGCACTTCAATTCTAGGGCAAAGTTTTATATTAAACTGAAGCAATCCTATTTATGCAGCTATTAGTCATCTTATTCTGCTAAATTGAGTAGGTGATTGTTTATCCTTTGTGTTTAATGGAGACTAGCTGCAATGCATGAATCATATTTTATTTTTCATTTTTTGGTTTAAGTGATGATTGCAGGCTTTATCTGAGCTGCATGATCAAGTACCTCCTTTTCCAAGGACTGAGGCCATGAAGATTTTCGATGAAGAATTCGGTTCTCCTGTGGAGAAATTCTTTAGCTATATCTCTGAGGAACCTGTAGCTGCAGCTTCATTTGGGCAGGTGTGAAATGTGTCCGTCTGATGTAATAGGCTCTAGAATGTATCCAACATATGACGAGTCAAGATTGGATTCTGCAGAAGAGGAAAATATGAAAATTAAATAGACATAAGATGTCACTGATATTAACTGTGCAAGTCTCGTTACCAATCTGCTGATGCATTTTGTTGACATGCTTAATAGGTATACAAGGGAAGCACATGTGATGGATTTGATGTTGCTGTGAAAGTCCAGCGTCCTAACTTACATCATGTAGTTGTTCGAGATATTTATATTCTTCGGATTGGGGTTTGTCTGAAACTCTACTATATATAGTCTGTCCTTCGAATAGGCAGAGTGCTAAACTTCAAGGAAATTTTTTCAGCTGGGAATACTGCAAAAAATTTTAAAAAGAAAAAGTGACCTTCGATTGTATGCTGATGAACTTGGAAAGGGATTAGTAGGGGAGTTAGATTACAACTTGGAGGCTGCCAATGCTGTAGAATTTATGGTAATTTTTATGTTCTAAACTTTAATTAGTTTTTTTCCATAGACCATCATGCATCAACTCCCCTTCCCCCACGCTCTCTCGCTCTCTCTCAATTCCAAGTATATGTTAAGGAGATTCAGATAAATAGGACAGAAAGAGAATTTCCCTGTATTCATATTGAACCAGAAATCAGTCTGAATTTTAGACCTAGGTTAAATTTTGAACTGCAATACTTTAAACAAGTGCGAGAAAAAATTGCCATTCACAAAAACTTTGGTTCCTCAATTGCTCGACACGGTAATCATTCTGACTAAGCAAAACACCCGACAATCATGTGTTGGCTCATTTCATATATATCTGATTTGTTTTCACTTTTCTGTTCAGAAAACACCATATGGTGCTAAATGTCCCATACTTCCATCATTTATTTTTATCAACGTCACAATGATGATTACTGTGCATGTAATTGAACACGAGTAGGGTTTGTGTAGTTATCTGAGTTACAAGCACTCAATTCTTCACTTTCCTGTCTGGTAGAGAAAAAATAAGTCCTTGAATGTAATTTGACCTTTGTTTTTCCACTTTCTGGTGATCAATAGTGGAGTAAGTACTAAAAGTGGTTGCATTGATCCCTTGTGGTACAGCTACGTTCTATGAAAATTGCGATAAAATCTTGCTCCCTGGTTTCAAATGTATCACACGGATGGAAAATAATTTGCAATTTGGTTGTGTAGTTAATATTTAACGAGATTTACCTATATATAGTTGAGTTATCCGCATAGTGCATCTGATGGAAGTATGTGACAAGGGTAGATATGGTTTTATCAACATAAGCTGTTTCTTCAATAGACATGAATTTTTGTCTTTCGGGGTGATGATGCACCAAGTGCAGATCTTATGTATTTTTGGGCCACGTTTGGCATGACTTTTGCTTTATGTAGAAGAGCTTTTGGATGAAGTTGGCTTAATTTTTGTTTGGAAGCTAATTTTTAACCGTACTTCCAATTCCATAAGTGCTTCTAGAGAAAGTCACGCTGGAGCAACTTCCTCTAAAAACTATTTAACTAGAAGAAACACTTTCTGCTTTTTGGTATTAAAAGCTCCTTTTGACTTTTTAAAAGCCATGCCAAATGGTCCTTAGTTCACTCTAATAAATGCAATTCCTTTGACAAGCATATATTCATTCATCTGCAGGAAGTTCATTCTCGCTTTCCATTTATTTGTGCTCCAAAAGTATTTCGACATTTGACTAAAAAGAGAGTTCTGACTATGGAGTGGATGGTTGGTGACAGTCCAAGCGACTTGCTATTAGAATCTTCTGAGGAGTCTAAAGCAAAGCTTCTTGATTTGGTATGTAGAATATATCAATTTGACCTTGTGCTACTGCATTTTAAATAAAATGTGAGAATATATTGCAAGTCTAATCAAGATGTTATGGAAGTGCTTGAATCTATATTTGGTCATTAACATTTTCACACGAAACATCTATCCGTTATCTTTCATGTTTTGGGTCAAATTGTAAACTAGAAGCAATACGACCACAGTTACACCACACATTCATGCAAAAGTGCGTGAGAGTGGAACTCAAAATATTTCTCACAACATATCCAAGAGTTATAATGTCTTGCAACATCTTGGCAGTTCTTAGTAATAAAACAAGCCCATGTTAGAAGGATATGGAAATGAACCGATTTTGTTTCCTTCAGTGTATCTTTTTTAGAGCAACTGATACATGAATTGTCTGACTTCATAAAATTATCATATTTTGTCCTGTGCTGTTCCTATTACCTAGTGCAAACATTGCTAAACTGAAGGTTGAGGACCAAGCCACAAGATTTGCATTGCTTGAGGACCAAAAGCGCCGTGTTATTTAACTTTAGAAGATTGGTAATAATTGGAAGTCGAGGGTCTGCTATAACAAAGGGAAAGAGTGATATAGTTGGAGTGGGCATGTCACAAATGTCAGAAAAGGGATCGTGCCCAGATCACTAATGGTGGATGTAATTTAGGTCGAGACGTTTGTCGGACAAATTATTGTAACATGCAAATTTATATTTATGTGATTCACTATTAACGAATATTGGAAATAGAAGCATTCTGGAACAAGCTAGTCCAATGATATATGTTTGAAAAACAATTTCATTGCACTCTATGCATTAATTCTTCTGCCTCAACTACTCTAGGTTAAAAAAGGAGTACAAGCATCGTTGATTCAACTCCTTGAGACTGGCCTATTGCATGCTGATCCTCATCCTGGAAATTTACGTTATACATCATCTGGACAAATAGGGTAAAACTCACTTTTGCTATTTCTTCTATTGATTAAAGCTAGCAGATCCTGCTGTGATCCTTGACTACAGTTTGCAAATTAAAATTTGACAGTTTGACATGAATATCTGACATATTTATGGTTCATGTTCATCTCTCTATTGTTGTAGGTTTCTTGATTTTGGTTTGATTTGTCGGATGGAAAAAAAGCATCAGTTTGCCATGCTTGCTTCCATTGTGCACATAGTAAATGGAGATTGGGCATCCCTTGTGAATGATCTGACTGAAATGGACGTTGTAAGACCTGGGACTAACATCCAACTTGTCACCATGGTAGCATCCATGTCTTGTACTATTTATCCTAGCTAAAGTCTTTTTCTTCTGTTGTGACCTTGATTTGGACAGATAAGCAGATCCAGGCATTTAGTTAATTGCTAGTAATGTGATTGTTAAAAAGTAATGGTATATCTTCTGATATTGCTTGCGTAACTGACATTTCATTTAAATTATTCAGGACCTGGAAGATGCTTTGGGCGAAGTGGAATTTAACAATGGAATCCCTGACATCAAGTTCAGTAAAGTGAGAATCATATTATTACTTTTTATCTATGAATCGTTGTAGCTCTGAGGCAGTCTATTGATTCAGTCATTCAGATAGTTCAACTTCATAACCATGAATTATCATTCTTTATTTGATTGTTGAATGATGTCCTCAACGCTTAGGGTTTGAGCCCCATTTTTTTGAAAAAAAATAATAGATTATTATTATTATTATATTTTTTTTTTGTGAGAATGTGTAGTTAAAGAGGGAAAACTTTTAGGTTTGCGTGTAAAAATATTTTATTGAGAGAATTTGTGGTTGAAAATGAGTTTGGACAAAAACGTGTTTTTAAAGATTGGAGCTCAAAAAGGGGCTTAAACAAATCTATTTTATGTGTGATTTGTTTTTGGACTAACTCGTGGCTGGTTGTTGAATGCCATGTGAAATAGAGTTGAGCAATGAAACCAGAGAGCTGCATCTAATGACTGAATATGCAAGACTTACTAATTTTATTTCTTTGAATAGCTGGCTGATTGTCAAAATACTTTTTGTGAAGGTTCTGGGTAAAATATGGTCTGTTGCAATCAAATACCATTTCCGTATGCCACCATACTATACCTTAGTATTGCGGTCTCTCGCGTCTCTAGAAGGTAAATCCTCATGCCATTCTCTACATTGAAAGAACTATCCTTATGTACTGCTTCACAGATCTTGCCTTTCACTGTCTGCATAGATGCGTCCCTTTTCTTTTCATTTATGTATATTATTTATTAGGCCTTGGAAGATGACAATGTTATTAATGCTTACATGTCCACAAAACAAAACATTAATGTTATTAGTTGTCTCTTTTTTGGTTGACTTATATGGATACCTTATAAGTTTCCTTTGCATAGAACTTCTTGCCAATTAATCCGAGAGTTCACTATCTGTGGAATTGGTCAATTTGGAGGCTATATGATAATGTGGCATGTGGGTTTCTAAAGCACGCAATAAATAGAGGTTCTAATTAGCTTTCGAAACAATGAAAATCCTCAACCAGTTGGTAGGACATGGCTTATCTGAATCCAATTTTATAAATTAATCTAGGAATGCTAAATACAACAATCAGAAGCATGCGATATGATATTATGATTAATGTTCTCCTAAAGTGCAACAGGCAGGTGTAGAAAATTTAACCAGTGAAAGATTACTTTGTACATTATTGGTTTCGACTAGATATGGTCCGGTTTGGTTCTAAAGAGAACCAAAACCAAACCTGAATTTTCTTTAGAATCGAACCGAACCCTAATTTTCGGGTATTTAGTAAGTGGAACCGTCAGCTCCAAATTTAATTATGGAATAGTTCAGGTTCGGTCCCATTCAGTTCGGTTTGATTTGGTTCCTGGGTTCTGTACAATAATTAATTTTTTTTTATATTTACAATAATGCTACATTAATTCAGCTATATTCAATCTTAACTCTTACAAAATAATGTAGTTCAATCTCGTGATATCTTTTGCGCTTCTTTTTGTTGAATTCTTTATAGAATTGACTGTTAAAATCACATGAAGAGGAAGATAGCAAGTTCACAATAATAGAATGACAGAATTGACACTACGGTAGAATAAGAGATTTTGATAAAATTTAGGTCAATTTGATTAAGTTGGGCTTGACTGGAAATTAGAAATAGTAAAATCATATTTTGTGTTTGGACTAAATTAATTAGTTAGCAAATTTATTTAGAAAAAATAAAATAATTTGACTTATTTAAGATAAAAAATTTAAAAAGTTTAGGGAGATTCGATTCTTATTCGATTCTTCGGTTCTTGGTTTAGAACCGAAGCAAATCCGTTTGTTCTCGATTCAGATATCCATTCGGGTATTTAACATAAGAAGAACCGCTTGGTTCGATTCAAATCCGATTCGGTTCGAGAGTTTTGTTCAGCTCTATTATTGATAAAGACAAGATTTTAAATGACATGTGTCTCGTGTCTAACAACTTAAGCTTTTAAATGGATGTGATTAACGTGGTATCAAAGCCATTCAAGTATCACCCTATTTATGAAAAATTGAGACCGAGTTGGACCATCGATAAAATGTGAATCTGGTTTTAATTGAATTTATGCATACTGTGTTAAACCTTGAGCTTTCTGCTTTTAGATGAGAGGGTTAACAACATTGTTGATGATTATACTTATATTTATTAATGTGTCTTCTCTCTAATATCTTAAGTTTTATAGTGTTTAACATGGTATCAAAGCCGGTTTGAAAAAATCTTCCCACGTGAGCAATATCTTGTGATTGAGTTGATTCTTCTTAGGAATTTATGATAAACAACGCTGATAGTTAAAACTAATTTTTTTTTTTGTTTCGTAAGAAATTTCTAAATATAGTCTTGCAATTCTTCATTCTAGAAAAATAGATGCCTTGACTGAACAACTTATACCTGCTTCTTTTTTACTTTATTGTTCCTTGTCCATATCACATTCTGATCGCCCACTGTGAAAACTTATCAGATTCCTTCAAATATTTCTCAGGATTGGCTGTAGCTGCAGATCCAACTTTTAAGACGTTTAAAGCTGCTTACCCTTTTGTTGTTCAGAAGCTTCTCGTTGACAACTCTGCTGCTTCAAGGAGAATTTTGCATTCGGTGGTTACTCTTTAGATGACAGATTATTTTACCATATCATGCTGTCTTTGCTCTTAGTTATCTCATTAACCTTTACCTGTCTTACTCTTTCCTTTTCTCCTGTTCGTCGGTAATATGGGATGGTATGAACCTTCAAAATGACTTGGACAATGAAAATAATGGCATCGAGATTTTGGGTGATGTTCCACAATAATTTTTACTTTTGAATTGGCATGTGTTGCAACTGTCACTTGGTTTTTCACTAGGTTGCTTGTAAGCTTGGACATAATCTAGGAATGATTTCAATACCTAATGCCTATATCATGATGAGGCCAATTTCTAACTCTTTCATTACTGTCTTTCTTTTACTCGTGTTTTAGGGAAGTTATTTCTATAGTTGTCTGTATTTTTGTAAACATATTCTGTATTATCCTTAATGCTATCTCATCACAACCTGATTTTTTGGCTATCAACCTCTCAAGGTTCTCAGAAAGATACTATTAATATTATGGGAATTTGGAGTTGATTCTTTTATTTTTTCATATGTTCTCAGGTTTTGTTGAACAGAAGGAAAGAGTTCCAGTTGCAAAAGCTTTGCCTTTTCTTAAGAATTGGAGCAACTTGGTACGTTGCTACTATCTTTTCCTCTTAAACTGTGTTTGGAGCCAAAATTTTCTTTAGAGTTGGAGCAGCTTGCCATGCTACCGCTTTTTTTCTTCTTAAATTTTGGGTTCTGGGCAATTGCATTTTTATGCTTCACTGTTGGCAATTTCTCATAAGAATTGCATCATAATTTCCTGTGTCCCCTTTTCTGTTCCTCAAAAAAAGTGACTTGTTTATTTGGTGATTGGTGATTGATTTTTTCCCGCAGTGCTTTTATCTAGAATTAATTCTAGTGTCTGATTTCTAGGGAAGGGTTGCGTTCGTTGACACCATCAGATGCTCAGGCTTCATTTGATCAGCCTGAAAATGCAGTTCCCCGTGGAGTTGATATTGCAAACCTGGTTTTGAAAGTTCTACCATCTAAAAATGGCACAGTCCTGAGAAGACTTTTAATGACTGCAGTGAGTTCTTTTCAGCTTACATTAGTAACCAAGTTGCCTATGTCTACTGAATACACAACTGTTGTTGCCTGTTTGGGTCTAGTTGCATGGTTACTTTTTCTATTTACTTCATGGTTAATGGTAATGATGTTAGCATTAAGCCAAAACCTACTAAAGATAATTTTCTTAACTTAAGAGCTTGGTTGGTCAATTTATTTATTGGATATTTTGCTGTTCCCATTTTATTTTATTTTATTTTTGTCTAATAATTTATGGGTATTCAAGAAATTCGTAGGATGGTTGACCCTGATAAGTGAAAACCATCTCTCCTTGGTTTTGTTCTATCTGTCAATTGGAAGTTTCACCGAGTGCACATCTGAATATGTATATGTAATTTTCTTAAATGCATATGTAATAAGGTTCTCCATACTCCACTGATCAACTCCTACATAAGAATTGTAATATGTTTTAAGTTGACATAAAACATACTAAACCTATAGGGCATACTACTAACTTACTATTTTAAGCATGACTGAATATACACTTTGATAAACAGGACGGAGCTTCATTAGTTCGAACAGTGGTTTCGAAGGAGGCAAGCTTCTTCCGCCAAGAAATTTGTATGGTTGTTGCCGATATATTGTACCAGTGGATGACCGCAGCCTTGGGAAAAGTTGTTCACATAACCCAATTTAGTTCCCAAGTGGTGTTGGCCAGCGCTGCCAAAAACACACAGATAGGTCCTTCCATGATATTCACATCAAACGTCGATTATCAGTCCTTCCTGAGAGATCGGCGATTAAAAATCATTGCATTGAAGGCATTACATTCTGCAAGGAAAGATCCTGTATTATTGCTGAGATTCTGCTGGACTTCATTTGTCATGTTTATAACGGCAACAGCTTTGGCTTGTCATCGCGTGTTGGTCTCCCTTAGTGAGGCTTACTTGGATCGTGTATCCTATCCACGTAAGCTAATTACTGTTGTGGCTTAATGTATGTTTTCTGTTGGTTTGAGGACTTGTGGTGACGCTGACAGGCTGAAAGGAATTAATTTTACCGAAGATGATTTACTTGAAAAGTGGTATACTAGATTTGAGTAGAACTTTATTCTTCAACTGGGACTAAATTCTATCATAGAACGTGCAATAACCTTTGACTGTAAAGGACCCAATTCCACGAATGTGTATTTATATGTATAGATGTGTAATTTTTGTGTTAAATAATCTCATTAGTTGCTTATACGATGCCACATTATATTTAACTTACTTTTGCCTTTTCTTATTATTACCAATTTGGCTGCTATATGATGCCAACTATCCTTCCATGTATAGCTCGACTCCAGCAGTGGGTATGTTTTATACTAACCCACCATAGGTAGATCATTTATACAATATATAATTTTGGTTGTGTGGTTTCTGGTAAGGTTATTTTATAAAGTGGGCCGTAATGGGAATATTTGAAAGTTTGAGGCCCAAATTGTAAAAGTAATTAAGTTGGGGGACTTGTTTGAAGTTGCATGATTCTGGGCCCAAGAAACAGATTATATGAAAAATTGTTTGAAATTGCAACTAAAAAAATATGATTAAATATAAGTAATAAGAAAAATGGGCGAAGAGCTCAATGAATGGTGAGGTTCTTGAACATGAGAGCACGGACTGGTCTTTTATGGCTCCCATGTGTATTTTCTTTTATGACAATGGCCTTTCGGGAAGAATGCTATTGTCGCACATTAGGGCCCTCCACATCACTAATGTCGGTAACCATACCTTCAAAGTCTTGATACATGTTCATCGGTATTCAGGCATGCTTAGTAGATGTAAATATAATTATGTATTTAATTGTTATAAATATAGGTAAAAATTAGAAGACAATAAAACAAATAAAGTCCATGGTTTAGTTAAAAAAAAAAAAAAATATTTAAATTTAAGTCAAAATTAATAATTACTCACCTTTTTCCTTACAATAGACTTACTTCGATTTTGACTCAGATTAAGAAAATATAATTAATATAGTTAGAATTATAAATTTGAGTAATTATCACATGACGTTCCTACCTTTCATTATTATTGTGGAAAACATTTTTATTTTTCATTAAAATATAATTAATATAGTTAGAATTATAAATTTAAGTAATTATCACATAACGTCCCTACCTTCCATTATTATTGTGGAAAACGTTTTCATCTTTCATTTCTTGACATTTTCACCCTTAATTACACATTTGATTGTGCAAAAAATCATTTCTATCCAATTTCTTAATAAAAAATTATAAAATGGCGAATATATCTTTCTATTTAAATGAAACAAAAGAGAAAAGAAAATAAAAGAAAATACACAACTCTCTGCCAATGAAATTATTCCATATGATGGGGGTAAACAAATAGAATCTCCTCTGAAAAAATCCAATTGTGTTATCAATTTGTGACGGCAGTGAAATTTTAGTGTTTCCTAACCCTAAAACCCGTTTTGCACCATAGCAAGGCCTTTCGGTAACATTTTTGATGCACGCGAAAACAAAAAGTTATCAATGGAAGCCATAAAACCTGAATTTACCCCATATTCAAACTCCATAAAAAATTTATCTTCTGCCAAATTTCCGAATTTTCTGATTAAAAAGTACAATTCTTGGTGCCAAAAGACATGGTACAACCTCTTGATTTTGCCATTGAACACTCGAGTGAACAACTTTTTATTTTATTTTTTTTTTATTTGGATTTTGAGATTTAGACAGAGGGTTAGAAACACAATCAACCCACAAAAAATGGGCCATTAACATCAAGAACAAGCTTAAAAGAGGGCAAGTTTTTCACCCAAGAAAACTCGAGTTACATAACGAAGAGTTAAAAGGATATTTTGACTTTGGAATTATAGCAGCTTTTGGTAATATGAGTTCTTGAGAAAATGAGAAACTAAGGAGGAAAACGAATGAAAGGACAAGAAAAATTGTACAGAGCAAGTGATGGAAGAAAAAAAACTGTAGACACGAAGACAAGTAGATCTGAATGCTATTTTCTTGTGTTTGTGGCCGAGGGCTGTCGTGGGTGGGACGAAGGAGTGACCTTTCGATTTCCCACAAGTCCTAATTTCCTAAAAGAAGACAAATGCATTATGTTTCCACTTGCACCAATATCACATAAAGCATTAATGCCCTATTTGAGAGCCATTAATTTCTTGTAATGTATTATAAAATAGTAGATTGATGGAGAATATGCGGTTAAAAAGTAAGAAAATTTTATTTGTTTGTGTGTAGAATATTTTATTGTGTGAATGTATGGTGGAGAATGGTGTTGTAGCAAACAATTTAAAATTTTAAAGGATGACAAACAAATGCTAAAATGAAATCCTTTAGTGAAATAGGTAAAGTGAAACTCTCTTGAGTTATTGAGTTTTTAAGGCAATTCATTTTACACTCTTGCACTGCTCTTCTCAGTCAATGCCACTTTTTCCTGGAAGATTTCTTTTTCTTAGATATCATGCCATTCATGAACTTTGCATACATCAGGATCTGTCTGTTTGTATCGATGAATGTGATATTGATGTGGAGCTTTTTTAGCTATCCAGGAAATTCTTGAATTGATCATCGAGCTCTCCCTTTTCCAGTCTTTGTAGAAAAGGTAGTGGCACAAATTTGTTAGTAGAAGTGTTTCCTCCACCTTTGGATCGTTTGATACTTTTTATGTCTCTACTTCATTGTTATGCTCAGAATTCACCAATTGCTCCTCAATTGTGGTATGTACTTTTTCTTTTATAACAATTGGTCTCTTTACATTAATCTCTACAGTTGAACTCCACTGCCGATAGTTATTGCCTCGATATGCTCTTCCTCCACGACCTTCATTGTCATTACCTAATGTTTGGGATTTATCTATGTTGATTAGGCAATGCTCCTAGTAGTCTTTCTGAAAGTGTTTTAACTATTTGTCCCATCTAATTTTTCAAGTTCTTGAAGGCAGCTCCCTGAACTTGCAAAGTTTTTTATTTTTTATTTTTCTTTTGCATGTGTTGGCTAGATATCTCTATCAATTTAGTAACAATAACGAAGATTTATTTTCAGTATGTCAAAAACCTGGCGATATAGTCTATTGTGGCGAAACTTGAGTTCCATGATTGTTGCTCTATTGAAAGCTGAGTGTGTTAGGATTTTGATTATGATGTCATTGAAAATTTAGGGTATAATTTACATCCTCCATCGTCTGAGCAAAAGGATTCCCTTTGGTGCAATCAACACTCTCATGATTCCATCCACAATGTTTACATTTCGGTCCTACTACTTGAGTTGCATTCATCTGATCTACCTTCCGTGTCAATGATGCTAACTGTGCTAATATTAATGTCAAAGAATCAACTTCGAATATTCCAACAACTTCTGATGTAGAAGTATTGTACCTGAAGCCACTTTTGCAATCCACGTTGTAGGCATTAGTGTAACGACCCAAAAATCTAGATTTTCAAATCGCTACTAACTATAAACTCTAACTTTAATGGTGTAAAAATATGAAATTTATACGAGCACAATTTAGTTGATAAAAACTAAAAATCAAATAAAACATGCATATCATATTTAATTGATAGATAAAAAAAGTG
>CAIGRL010089052.1:0-10217 GCA_903798325.1 Fraxinus xanthoxyloides
ATGCAGATGACCATTGTAGCAACCCAGTTATTCATTAAATATTTGTTATCAAATTTACTTAAATTTAATATCTTAAATTATTGGGCTTATAAATAACTTATGACTTGTACTTTCATAACTTTAAATAGGCCGAGCTTCCATAGTTTATTTTGTAAATGTGTTACAACAACCAAATTAAGAATATAAAATTTGGGACATTACATATATGCAGTTTAATGTATATTACGAACTGCACTCGACTGGATATAGCATATGCTGTGAATGAACTTAGTAATTCACAAGTAATCCAAGACATGATCATTGGATGGCTTTAACAAGGGTTCTTAGGCATTTGAAGTATTTCTTAACCTATTGATTACATTTCACAAAATATCATGCGGTATTGGAAGAATATTGTGGTGCGAATTGGATATTCGACATGAAGAATTTCAAGTCTACTAGTGGTTATGTATTTACCATTAGTGGAGCTGCTGTATCATGGAAATCTACAAAGTGAATGTGTATAGCTCGATCAACAATGGAATCAGAGTTTATTGCTTTGGACAAAGTTGGAGAAGAAGCAGAATGATTTCATAACTTTCTAGAAGATATTCCATGTTGGCCTAAGCCGGTACATGTGACTACTATACATTGTGATAGTCAATTGGCTATTGGAAGGGCTAGAAACAGCATGTATAATGGTAAGTCTAGACATATATGACGTAGACACATATCATTGAGCAACTGATCTCAAATGGCATCATCTCCACAGAATATATGAAATCAAAGGAGAACGTTGCGAGTCCACTTACGAAAGGTTTGCCTAGAGATCAAATATGTTGCCTATTGAGAGGAATGTGACTAAAGTCTACTACGTAAGGATCTTTGTAATGGTGACCCTACCTTGTTGATTGGAGATCCAAAGATCATGGTTCAAAGGAACAACTAAGTTATGAAATGAAGCACTCAAGAAATTATTTTCTGACTCATTCATATGATATTAAAGTGCTTTTCTGCAGAATAATTAGAGGTTAAAATACTCTTTTAATGATTTCTATATCTTGATTAAGTCAAGTGGAATAAGGCATAATACTCTTAATAGGAGGTCACCTATGTGAAGTGGAGCCGCTTCAATGAGAATTGTTCGAGATTCCAATTCTCTAAATACTTATGAAACCCAAGGGTGGTTTAGAGCTAAAATGAACCAAGTCATGAGAATTATGAACGGATTAGGGAAGATATCTGTGTGAGTATTGTTGTCTTGGTTTACACTAACGACTGATGGTTCAAGACATCACGTTCACCAATTAACCAAGTAAGTCCGATAATTTCGCATTACATATGCATGTTTGAATTTTCATTCATGTGGGTGATTGTTGGAAATTGGTTTAAAAGATTGAAAATTTGGTTAAGTGTCAAAATAAAAAATTTGGAAAAATGACTTTCGTGTAAACTTCATCCAAAAATTCGGACATTATCCAATTGTCAATTACAAATGTAAATAGAACTACTTGTTCTACACGTCGAGTAGATCGTCGGGTATATTTGGAATATTAAAACCAATTTCGGATGAATGAGAAATTATGGTCCAAAGTTGGGAAGAAAATAGAGGAAGCTGCTTATAAAATTGATTAATGTTGTTGCTAGCTTATCGCTGGACTGTCGCTTAAGTGGCAGGCTAGCGATAAGCTAGCAAAAAAATTACTTTTTTTATCGCTCGAGTGAGACGATGACGATAGACTATCGACGGTGAATGGTGCAACCTTTGACAAGAGTTGCTAAAGTTTGGGGCGCGACACTTTATTCACAACCCCTCATTCTCTATATATAGGACCCTTGGAAGTCAATTAGGCATCTCATACCATATTTGCATTGAGCATTGCATAAAAACTCTTGCAAATCACTTTCAAATTCATCCAAAACCGTTTTCTTCTTTGTAGAGAGAAACTCCGTCGAAAGTTCACCGTAACTTGTGGTTTGAAGTGCTTCTACCACAAGTTGAATCCGTTGTATCTTGGAAGACAAGTGCTGTGAACTGTGAGCATTGTTGCATTGCAATTTTGTTTGAAGGAAAGAGTGAAAATCACTTGTCCCGGATTCTTCTTCTTCTTCTTCTTCCCTTCTTGGTTTTAGTACATTTTCAACCCGTATTTATAGTGTTTAATCACGCTCGTGCGGATTAAACTTTGTTATACAACAACCCTTTCACCCGCACTTATATTTAGCCTGCGTCGCCAATAACTTTCACGCCCAAATCCCCCCGAAACCACAAATGCCCACTACTAATTACATATGGAAACCCCAAAATCGACACAAAATCCATGGCCCAAATTTATTTGTATGAAAAAGGTGGGGCGAAAAAACTATCATCAACCGATGAATCATTCCATGGTGGCTTTGATGTTTCCGATTGATAATTATTTTCTCCCTTTACTCTTTCTTGAAGTTTTTCGCTTTATTTTGCACCATTATGGGTAATAACTATTGATTTAGACCTTTCTTTTTCTTTTTTTCTCTTGAAATATTAGTATTCGATTCGGGTTTTTCTACATTTATCTATTTTTTTGACATTTTAAAGGTTTCAAATGATTCTGAAGCTCTATTAGTTTCTGATAGTATAAGCTGAGAAGGAATGGCAAAGTTAGAGACACTGGAGGACCCGAGGGGCACGTGCCCCCCCAACTTTGGAGAATTTTTTTTATAAAGTCATGTTTGGTATCCAGTTGAAATCCAAATTTTAATCTAAATCAAAGTTAACAATTGATTTTAATAACATATTTCATGGAATTCATAATTGTTCAACTTTTATCAAAATTTACTAAAAATTTGATTTTAATATCCACCAAACAAATTACAATAAATTTGAATTTTGATAACATGCTAATTTTAAAAATTTTCTGATGGTTGTACTCTAATCAAATCTACAAATTGTTTATCATCTCAAAGTTTAGGTCGAGAACTGTATTATGGACATTTCGAATAGTCCAAACATATATTGAAAATAGTTGAAAATATGTTAAATTTGAGTCTTAAAGAAAGACGTCGAACTCGCATTTTTTTAAAAAAAAATAATAATTATTTCATTCATAGTTATTATTTTTGCAATACAAGTTTCTTAATATAATTTTTAACATTTTATTAGAAAATTTTATATGGAATATGACATAAAAAAATTTCAAAATTTTATATCCATAAAAGTCGTATCTCATGTAGATTTTCGAATGCAAAATTACATGGGGTATGATTTTTTTGAATGTAAATTTTTTATTGTAAAATTTTCCCAACTTCTTTTCAAATTCGATTGTGTCCTCTAACTTTAAAGTCTTGCGTCCGCCCATGATTAGAGATACAATTGAGAATTTTAAATATGCAATTCGATTTGTGGCATTGGATTTGCGATATAATGAGGTTATTTTCCTCTGTGAATTCCATTATTTTTCAGTCAATCTGTCACATCAGTCGGAATTTCTGCTATTTTGTATATGGTGGCTTAAGGTTGGAATTTAATACATTTTGAAGACAATTACAAATACATTTTTGAGAGTCAAGTTTTGTTTTGTGTAAAATGCTGTGGATTTTTGTTTCTGAAATGCTATAAAGATCCTCTTAGGTGAACTTTCTTTATTCTTCGGTCATGATATACATAGTTGATTACAAGACCTTCTTTATGTTCTATTTACTACACTATAATGTTATATTTGAAGATAAATACTACAATATGATTACTTAATAGAATGGGCATCTGAATATATAGTTGATTTGCTTACCATGGAGAAATGTTGTTCTGGTACTTTGATTGGATTTTGTTTGACATTCCGTAGGTTCAATATGTTATCTGCTTTTATTGATAGTGTCAAAGTGTCTTAATAACAGTTGGTATTCCCTGCTTTTTATGGGAGAATTGCCCTCACCTTATTAAGTAGTTCGTATAAATATCACCAGCCAATATGAAAATCGAATACGGCCCCTTACGCAAAGTGTGGACCATGTCAAATAACTGTAACAAATCGATATTGGGTGCATTCAAAATTTTAATATTGGATCTGCTCTGATACCATATTAGGAAGGATATTGGGTCTAACTCAACCTAACAAAACCGATTTGTTAGGGAAGGATACTTGAGTTGGATACTCATTGCTTTTTAAGTTTAAATTATCAAAGAAACAAGTTTGTTTCAAACTGTGTATGAATAATTTCGCAGGCCGAGTGTCTCGAAAGTGAAGAAACAGTAGCAATAAAAAATGATGTTGCTGCAAGATAATAGACACAAAAATCGTGAACTGCAGACGATATGCCTTCTTGATCACCCCAGTGTTGTTTTCACTAAAGCACTCTTGTTTTTCTATCACAAAGAAGGGTGATCTTTACCTCAATTGCCTTAGATAGTGTATTGTGCGATAAGACGCCATAGCAAAGCAAACCAATAGATTCCTATGATTTATGTCAAAGTGACAATTAAAAACTGGATTTTAATATCTACCAAACATGGGTTAAATATTATTTGTCATTTTTAATTTTTTTTGTCAATTTTTGAGTTGTTATCAAACGCGCCCTTAATTATAGAAGGTATTGAGACACTATTTTTGGTACACAAAATTAGACATTAATGAACAATTTATTAAACAAGATTTCGAATTAATTTTTTTTTTTCTCCATAATACTATTCAGCGCTGTCTAATTTTTAGTAACAAACATGCCCTTGCAATCTACTGTGCATAATTAAATCCTCTCCTTTCCTTCCATTTCCGTTCTTGAAAAATAATTAATATGCAATATTGTCTGGTTTCCAATACATCTAAATCTTATGCAAATCCATTATAATTATTAAAAAGAGACCAAGTATGCAATGAACGGTCAAATCCTTCTATTCTAAAGAATTTAAATCAACAATGCAAATGATTTCAGACGTAATAATTGGGTTTAACTGATTTGAGCTTCTCCATGGCCTTTTTCAACAGTTATATTATTATAATTTCATTTTAAGGCATAATTAAGGGTATTGTCATGATTGCTTATCTCTGATACACACATACGTAGTAGCAAAACGGTCGAGTAGTTCATCGGCTCGTCACATCTCAACCCATGGACGACTTGGGCTCGTCTTGAGCCAAGGGTTCGTCTAAGGCTCGACTCGTCGAACTCGCGAATGTCTAAAGTTCACCAACCTCGTAAAAGATGTGAACAAAAATATTAAAAAAAAAAAAAACTCGAGCTCGTGGTCCGAGCTTGAGCCCAGCTCGTCAAGTGGGTCAAATCGGCTCGACTCGACCCATTGCCACAACTAAATACACGTGCATTTGTATGAGTGAAATGCAAGTCAGCCCTTGCGCTAGTGTCCCCCTCATACAGAATAATTTTACTCCATGGTTTATGTTGAATTTATGCTATAATAAATAAAAAAAATCAAGTTCTTTACCAATAAAATTGCATTATTGTTCCCCAACCCTGAATATTTACAAAGAGCAAGCTGGTCTTCAACATCTTAGTATACAATATATTCAAAATGCACTCTTTAAATTTTCAATAAATAGTCATGTGGTTTTTATGAAAACGCGTCTCACTTCAAATTTGAGACATCATACTACTGGACATGTCAGAAACATATGAAGATTTAACAAAAATATAAATTGTAAAACTATTCAACTCTTCGATAAATAGACGTGCATACTAAATAATTTAGACAAGGACACTATCTACAACAAACTTTTAAATAACTTGTGCATCGCTCTAGTACAATATCTTGCTCTCGACGAATAAGATTCCATAACAATATTACCATCTCTCTCGAAAATCAATTCACTACCATACCATACCATTAATTTGTCATTACTATCATTCAATTCAGAACTAGTTTGTGGTCCCCCAAATTTTAACTTGATATTATACATTTAGCCTGTGTCCCGCTAGATTTTTAAACCTAGAGATATTGCATCTATTATACCGTGCAAGTCTGTAATGCAGACAGCAAACAAAATAATTTTATGTCCAAATTAATTAATGTTAGCCATTCTTTGCACCATCTCAACCTTAAATACCAAAGTCCATAAGGCATTGAATTATTGATTTTCTTAGGAATTGCTTTCGGCACGACATCACATACAGAAGTTTAATGTTCAAATACAATGTTGTACCGAATCTTTAAAAGGAAGAAAATTCAAGATTTCATAAACTTTTAATTTCAAACTTAATCATGCTTTGTGTAAAATGTTGTTGACAACATGCCACGTTTGGACAGTTTAAAAAATAATTTATCTTCCCAACAAACACTTTTCTGACACATATTCGACAATGTTGTAAAAAAAAACATTGTACAAGTAGATTTATCCTTTCATACTAGGTTTGCAATGAATATCCACCAGCATTTGCCAATAAAATCTTGAACTTCTTTACATAATAAACTTTATGAGATTTTTCTATTAAGATGCAATATCTGATTTCATAAAAGGTGATGTCATAATATTTTTTTTTTAAAAAAAAAAACCTCCATTAAATACTCAATCAGTCAAAAGTAACACTACATTCTTGAAAGTGCCAAATTTTATATGTAGAGATAGAATCTAAACAAAATTTCACTCGGTCTCCATTGACTTTAATGGAGAACAAATAAATAAAGATCCCTAATACAGTTAACATTATTTAAAGAAAATTAAAAATTGAACCCTAACAAAATTGGATATGAAACTCGATTTTTATCATATTGAGATCATTTCATCTAGAAAATAGTTATCAACTTCTTGTCCTAGACGGGCAAGATCTTCAAACGAATCATTAAATTCTTCAAAATTTTCCATTTGCGAGTTCTGATCCAAAGCTGGAAAGTCATCAAATGGCATCTCAAAGTCACCATAATCATCCACAAATGCTGGCGGATATTCATCAAATAATGTCTGTTCTTGAGATTGGAAATTGAAGAAATCTTCTAAGAATGGAATATCCATTGGTAAATAGTCATTTGAATAATCTGGCACCCCATTAGAGTCCCGTTTGCGCTCTTCAACTTCCTGAACCGGATCATTACCCGACCCTGTTTCAGAGACCGGTCCATCAACCGATGAACTAGGTTCAGCCAGTATGCACGTGTCTTGAACCGGTTCGGACCTGTCTTCACTTGACTGTTGACCACTTCCGGACTGGAGAACAGAAGTCGGAGAACAAAGATTGCGTGACTCATAACCGGACTCGTAACCGGAAACTGACGTTACATTAATTTCAGGCTTCTCCTTTGCCGGAGGATGGCTGAAATTAGTCAAAGCATCCGGTCCACGGAGTTTAATGGCGGCGTTATCATATACCATTGCAGCTTCCTCGGCCGTATCATAGGTGCCCAACCATAGCCTAACTTTTTGGGACGGATCTCTAATTTCCGCCGCCCATTTGCCCCATGGCCGCTGCCGAACACCCCGGAACTTCCTGACGCCACCACTAGCCGCCGCCTTCACCTTCACCTTCATCTTCACCGGCTTCTGCTTGGGTTGAAGACTCTTCTTCCAATTAGTGCTGCTACTAATTACGGCGTTGGCTTGGCTTTTACTAGCTGTTTCTATTTTGATTTCATTGACGTACTTCTTGACTCGCCGTTGCCGGAAAAGCTCGTCCTCTTCATCACTGGAGGAATCTGTTGCATAAGGATCGGTCACCGATATTCGAATGATTCTAGGACCATTAAGATTCTGTTCTTCATGGGTGTTTTTGGGCTTTTGATTTAAGGGTTTAACGAGTTTCTCGGTGACATGTCGAATCTCGGAGTATTTCACAGGCCATAAATCCATTGTTACAATCAACGATTTAAAGGTTTCACTAATGGCTGTCAAAATTTGTACGCATCTGAACAAAAATAGCAAACTTAAAAGATGGGATTCTAGTGAGAGAAAATGGGATTCAAAATATGCTTGAAGTTAAGTGAATCAATACTTAAAGGGATTTGCTGGTTTAAAGAAGGTAAGTGAATCAATAGCAGAAAAAAAAAAAAAATTGGAAAGAAAATTAGTGGGATTTGCAACCAGAGAGAATGGCACTGGCAGTGTTCAGTTTGCAGTGGAGACTGACGACTAACACTGAAATTGCTGTTTTA
Source organism: Fraxinus xanthoxyloides (assembly GCA_903798325.1). Classification (NCBI taxonomy): domain Eukaryota; kingdom Viridiplantae; phylum Streptophyta; class Magnoliopsida; order Lamiales; family Oleaceae; genus Fraxinus; species Fraxinus xanthoxyloides. The sequence goes on from CAIGRL010089052.1 coordinate 8,051, forward strand.
TAGGATCTCCAAATTTGGTAAAACACAGCACTCAATTTATTATTTATTAATTTAATTAAATTTAAGAAACTCTGTTTTACTATTAATATTCAAATAAATCTCGAATTAGATTCTAAGATATTTCTGTTATCGATTCGCCGGCGTCGGAAAGTTGGACTTCCGGCATCCGCTGCCGACGGACACTGCTCGCCGCATATGTTAGATAGAGACGCGTAGCTTATGTGGGCCCTACTTCTGAGTTTCGTCCAATGAGTGTATGTCAAATGGTGCTAACTGCATGATTTTCTGTCTAGAAGAACGTGTGGCCAGTCACGTGATGGAAGGCCCAGGATGCCCCGGCTCGGTTAGTACTATCGGTAAAAATGTTGATTATTGTAAATAACTTCTATTTCCTGTGAACAGTGAACTCATATTAAATTAATTTAACTTTTAATTTAACATGGAAATTATAAAAAATTAATAGAAATAAAATTCAATAATTGGACTAGAATTATACTCCTCTATTGTAGACTACATTGTACATAAATGACTTTTTGATTCTATACTTGGCTAAAATTATACTCTCATAATTTTTTATATTATAATTATAGGGTTGAGCCTTCTATGTGACTAAATAACAAAGGCACATTGAACGTGATCGATTGTCATGTACTATGCTCTACAACTTTGACATAAATAATAATGACGTATTGAACATGCTGAATTCAAAAATTTATGTCAAATTTAAAGTTTTTAGTGTTATACAACAACACTATCTACTTGACACACCATCAACATTTATTTAATACACATAACTGGATAATTCAGTATTTAATGAAGTATTCAAGATTTTGAACTAGAAATTCACAACAAATTAAAGTATATCGAGTTATGTAACAACTACAGTACTCGAATGCACAATCAATGTTTTATTTAATACGCATAATTGGATAATTAATAGTCACCGACTATTCAATATGCTAAATTGAAAAAATTACGACAATATTGAAACGTGTCGTATCTTAGAAATTTACTCTGATACACAAAAAATGATATATTTATAGTGTGTTTGAGTCACATTATTTTGAAATAATGTAATTTATAATAGTAAATTAATGGAGAATGTATGGTTAAAAAAAAGTTATTGATGTAAAGATGTGATGAAAAATATTATTTTATTGAAGAATATCGTTAAAAATGAGTAGAATAATGAGAATAAAAATTTTAGGGGGTCTTTGACACCCATTTTAGTAGAAAAATGTGTTTTTGAATAGTGATTGATAGAATAATGTGTGTTTAAAAAGTAAGGAGAATTTTTAGGTTTATATGTAATATTATTTTATTGATAGAATGTGTGGTTGAAATGAAGAAAGAGAATAAGAATGAAAAAAAAAAATGAGTGCCAAACAGTGACTTAATGTTTACCAAACAGTGGCTTAAGATTTTAAATTGCGTAATAAGAATGTAATAATTGTGGGGGAAAAAAATTGTCATCCTCTTCTGCAAGATTTGAGGGGCGTTTTGGTCAATTAGGGTGGCAAGTTGGGGTGAGAAATTTTTAACCTATTTTAAACTAATCATTTTGAATTATAGAGAATTTANATGTGTTTTTGAATAGTGATTGATAGAATAATGTGTGTTTAAAAAGTAAGGAGAATTTTTAGGTTTATATGTAATATTATTTTATTGATAGAATGTGTGGTTGAAATGAAGAAAGAGAATAAGAATGAAAAAAAAAAATGAGTGCCAAACAGTGACTTAATGTTTACCAAACAGTGGCTTAAGATTTTAAATTGCGTAATAAGAATGTAATAATTGTGGGGGAAAAAAATTGTCATCCTCTTCTGCAAGATTTGAGGGGCGTTTTGGTCAATTAGGGTGGCAAGTTGGGGTGAGAAATTTTTAACCTATTTTAAACTAATCATTTTGAATTATAGAGAATTTAAAAATCACTTTTCACTGCTAGGAACATCGTGGGTGGGCAACCTAGGATTCGCCGCCATTTATAAGTCACTTTTGTACGGTTCTTTTCCTACTGTCGAGAAGGTGTCTGCTCAAGCTATTATTTTAACGCGTGTTATACAATCTCTATTATTTTCTTTTTCTTCCTTTGCACGCGTCAGACATGCTCGTGGTTAAGTAGTTAGTTGGAGACTCCTTTTTTGGGGGTTAAAAAAAAAAAAAAAAA
>CAIGRL010089086.1:0-10982 GCA_903798325.1 Fraxinus xanthoxyloides
TTAAAAAAAAATCGAGCCGGCTTGACTCGCTAAGGCCCGAGCCGAAAGCTCGTGTCGAGCCTAAATGTTTTGGCCGATCTTTTGTTCGGCTAAGCTTGACCAAAAAAAGCTTGAAATATTTTTACTTGAGCCGAGCCCGAGCAAAACGTTTCTGCTCGGCTCGGCTCGTGACACCCCTTATTCCTAATATTATATTATAAGACATATTATAGGAAAATACGACCTTATATTTCAATTGTTGAAATTATGGTCGTCAAATAATTTTTCGTGATAGATATGGGAGAAACAACTTGATTCTTAGAGACAGATCTAGAAGATAGTGTAAAAAATCACAATCTATATAGATAAAATCTTTTAAAAGATTTTATGTGTAGAAAATGAATTGAGAGTTAATGAATACATTGATGCTAACTTCTAATCAGGGAATTTCAGGGCCAAGTTCAAATCAACTATGTAGTCTCGTAGAGCATTTCCGGTGCACGAAATTTGATTTTCGAATTTGACTCAAACACTAATGAAAACATATTTCAAAATGCATTTTAAACCCTAAAACCGTGCAGAAAAGAGGGAGACACCCTCATTCCCTTTTTCTTCTCTCTTTTGCTCTTAGAATTGTTCACGAGTATCTAAATTCTTGTACTTGGTCGAAGGAAACTGAAATTTCGAAACCAATCCAATTGCGAGATCTAGATTATCTTCATTGTTTAACTCATGTTTTGAGTATCGAAGGTTCTTCTGCACTTATTTTCATAATCGTTACATTTAATTGCTAGGAGGCCTACTAGTTTATTATTTGTTGCAATATATCGCTAAGTTAAATATTAAATCTGTAATTGTTTGATCTCTTTAATTTATGAAGGAACTCGAGTTTAGTGATTTGCTGCGTTAGAAATTATTAAATCTTGGAAAGAATGTTTGACTAGATTAAATACAATCACTTGTGATTGTGTCATTTAGTTTAATTGATTTCTCCTATTATTAAGGCGGTTACTAGATTAAATTCATAGAACTTGTCTTGGCTTGTTTAGTAATTAGGGTTAATTGGATCGCTTGTTTTCTAATTATCTACAACTAATGAGAAATAGGAAAATAATTCAAATGGTCAATATTCAAAGTGAGAATTAATATATATTTGCGTCTCTGATTAGTTGTGAAATTTCAATGGTGGATGTAGACTTAGACCAAGGTTTGTTCTTTTGATTACTTTTGTTATTTTAATTTGAGTTATTCGTTAGTTGATTTATTTAAAGTTGTTTGCGTATAATCAAACACCCCTAATCATCGTTTACCTGAAAATTAGATTAATCACTCTTCGTGGGATCGACCCTTGCTTCCACTACTACATTTGCTCTTAGAAGTTAAGGTTTTATTTTTGGGTGCCCACGACATCACACAAAATATATCCATATCTTGTAATTAATCGAATCATATTAACGAAGGGACTATAGTTTTACGGTAAACAAACAAATTTGATTTTGTTATACCATGTGACCTTTCCTATCACATATATTGCCTTAACACATTGTTAGATGTCAATTTGGGACGACATGTATGAATTGATGATAAATTAAAATAGGTATTGCAATTTATCGATTTTGATTAGAACAAAATAACAATTCATGTCGTTGGGCATCGTGATCTGGAATTCCTAATGGGTCACACACAAAAAGAGAACCAAAAGAATAATATTCTAATTAATTAATTAACAATTGTTGTACAATTAATTAATAAGGTTGCTTCTTAATAGGCCCGAATCTAATTAGTTGGATTAATTAAATATTGAACCGGTTAAGTTTAAAAGACAGGTCAAACCCACTTGAACTTATATTAATAAGTCATTAGGATTTCAAAATAGAACAAAACATAATTCTTTATCTTACTAGCATGAGAAAAGAGAAACCATATTTCTCTTATATTTGTTCCCTGTGTGGATTTCCATTGGAGGCTGGACAATTAGACAGTTGTGGATTACAGTTTGTGACTATTCATATTAGAATATCAGCAAAACAATTTGCAAGATTTATCAAATGTATTATTTTAAAAACAGTTTCGATCTAAACAAAAAGAAATTCCTCGGTGGGAATTGGGAATTGAAAAATAATTTATTTCTTGATTTGCATGATTAAGTAATTTCCCAGCAGCTACCCCGTTGATGATTGCGAGCGCTAAAATAGTTACGACTTGAGAAATTTCTTGCTCCCTTGTCGAAGCCATGTTTGAGATGCACTCGATCAAGTACATTTTTGAAAATATTCGGTGCAAGGCAACATTGTCGATAATCATTCGAGAGTGATTGAATTTGTAGTGCATGGACGAAAGCATGGCACGAGGGGAGCCCGACATGCATGGCATAGTGCGTTGGCCTTCAATTGAACACATCCTTTATTTAAGCATGCAAACCGGAAAGTTAATTGGTGGAAGTGTTCTATGGTAGCTAGATGGATTTCACTGAGACGATTACTTTCGGCAATTATATGTCAAGGACTTACCATGTGTAAGGAAGTTTTTGCAGGCAAGATGGTTATTTGCCATGTTGGAGTAGTTTTCCTAGTGGGAAACAATTGAAATTTGGCCCTAATGGCTGGGGGTGTCGACCATATGAATTTGATATAAACTCAAAATCTTGAGGCACAAAGGCAGATAGTGTATTGTTATGTTCATTGCTTAATTTTGTGAGTTATCTTTTATTGCGACAATAAGAGTTGGGAAGTTGTTCCTTTATTTCGAGTGTTCACTTACATATTCGTCCCTTGCATAAAGCTTTACGATTCTTCGTTAAGTGAAAAAGTCTGAGTGCATTTGTGGGTTGACTGAGTTCGAAACTTGGTGTCGTATAGGGAAAGATTTATTGCAAAAATTGACTCTATAATAACTGATATCAGAGCGGGTTGGAACCAACTTTTTGTGAAGAATAGTGGACAAAATTCTTAAAGATCGGGTTGGAATGCTGGAAGATTTCATTGGCGCATTCGTGGCTGACGATGCAGTAAGTCTTGCAAAGCAAACACACAATCAGTGGTTTGTTCATACTGAGTTGCCTAGCCAATTTGAAGCTTTTATGAAAGAGATGAATGAAAAACAGACATCAGTGATGGCCTATCTGATGTTGTTTGTGGACACCATGAAAGTTCAGTTGGATACTTTTGAAAATGACCTCACTTTGGTGAAATGGGCTGTTATTAGGCCTTCTGCTGCACATAGGGCTATAAATGGATCGGTTATGGATTGGGCCTGTCCATATCCAATCCAATCTACGTGAATAATTATTTGATTTGATTCGTTAATCCAACGGATACTTGATTGTTAAATCCATATCCGATTTGCTATGTAGTCAAATATTCAATCTGAAATTGAAAAAATTAGCAAGATAAAAATTTTATATTAGTCATCTTCTAAACCTTAGAATTAAAATGCTTAAATAGATTATCACCTAATTCTTGGCACACCTATTTATAGATTGCAATCCTGTGATATTCTAGGGAGTGTCCGATGTGGGAAATTGGGAACAATGAAAACAACTCCAATTGTTGGCCCATTTGGTTGTTTAATTTATAAAAAGTTTAAACTCACCAAATATTTCGATGAAAAATATTATACTAATATTTAATATTATTATTATTATTTAGAGAATATGTGTAAAGTATAATACAAGTTAAAAAAAATATGTGTAATAAATATTATATTATTATAAAAAATCAGATCAAGTTGTTATCGAATTAGATTGACATATATCCATATTTTCTTCATTTAGTTCCAATCCATTGAGAGCCATACCTGTACGGGGTTTTTCAAGTTATTCCAATACTTGGGTTCCTAAACCAAAAGCATTTACTGGTACCCGTAATGTCAAGGAGTTGAAAAATTTTCTGGGGGATATGGAACTGTACTTCAATATTGTCCATATTCCTATAGAAGAATGGGTGAGATTGTAAGTATGTATCTTGCTGGTAATGCCAAGCTATGGTGGCATACCAAGCTTCGGGAAGATGAAAGTGTTGGAAGACCAAGGATTGTGGCGTTGGAAACTCCGATCAAGGAATTGAAGGATCAATTCTTCCCCACGAATAATTCATTGATTGCAAAAGAATCACACTATGTGAAATAGTTGTTTGAGGAAGAAAGTTGTTCAACTTCATTTCAGGTTTACAAACTTGGGCACGATTTACTCCTTGTCGTCTGCAATTGTCAGGCTCCCTTCAGAATAGCCCAGCCATTTGACAGAACTTTGAAGACGGCTTGATGAATTGTTGAATGCTAGGTATATTCAACCTTTGAAGGCTCCATATGGTGCTCCGATTTTGTTTTAAAAGAAACACGATGGATCGATGGGATATGTGTGGACTATCGCGCATTGAACAAAGTGATGGTAAAAGGACAAGTACACGGTACCTCATGCCGCAGACTTGTTTGATCAGTTGTTGAAAGCTTCTTTCTTCACAATGCTAGATTTAAGGTCGGGGATTAGCAAGTTAAGATTGTGGCTGGTGATAGATCAAAAACGATTTACATTACAAGGTATGGTTCATTTGAGTTTCTTGTTATGCCATTTGGTCTCATCAACGTCCCTGCCACGTTTTGCAATCTTATGAATGATGTATTATATAAGTATTTAGATCATTTTGTGGTCATGTATTTGGATGACATTGTGGTCTATAGTCAGTCACTTGACGATCATATTGTGAATTTGAGAAATGTATTTTCATGCCTCGGGGAATANCAGTCACTTGACGATCATATTGTGCATTTGAGAAAGGTATTCTCATGCCTTAGGGAATACCAACTCTATGTGAAAAAGGAAAAATGTGAATTTTGTAGGGAATGGTACAATTTCTAGGCCATTGTTTAAGTCATGGCAAGATTCGGATGGATGAAATGAAAGTTAAGACAATCATTGACTGGCCTATTCTAGTGAAGGTCCCTGAATTAAGTTCATTTCTCGGGTTGGCTAATTATTATTGTCGTTTTTATAGAAGGCTATTCTAAGAAAGTGAGCTGCCTTACTGATTTGTTGTAGAAAAATCAGAAGTAGAAGTAAATGGAAAAATTTCAGAATGCTCTTGAAAAGTTGAATCAAACTGTTCTTATCAAAACCCATGTTGTTATTGCCAGACTTTTTGAAGCCATTCGAGGTGTATGTCGATGCTTTAGATCAGGTTACTAGTGGAGTATTGGTGTAGGAAGGCACCCTGCGACCTTTTAGAGCTGAAAACTAAAAGATGTTGAACAAAAATATTTGACACATAAAAAGGAAATTACTGCATTGGTACATTGCTTAGATATCTGGCGTCATTAGTTGCTAGGTACTAAGTTCTGTGTCTTGACGAATGATATGGTAAATATTTATTTCACTTCATAGAAAAATTTGTCGGCAGAGCATACTCATTGGTAGGAATTTCTAGCTAAATTTGATTTTACTTGGCTGCACAAATCAAGCAGATAGAATCAGGTTGTTGATGCTCTAAATCGGAAAGAGGTAAAATCATATGTTGCTTTCTTTAGCTTAGTTTAGTCTACTTTTCTTGGTAGAATTCGAGAATGTTCTCCTAATGATTCCACTTACAAAAACTAAAGGAGGAAATCACTAACGGCTTGCTTAGACAATATTATGTGGAGGATGGTTTAATCTATGTATGTGGTGGCAGAATTTATGTCCCTGCATCTAAAGGATTAAGGAAGGAAATTTTGAGGGAAACACATGATCCCAATGGGTTGGATATTCGGGGGTTGAAAGAATGATGGCTTTGTTGGGCAGGTCGTACTTCAGGCCAAAGATAGCGGAAGATGTAGAAATGTATGTGACAACTTACCTCATTTGTCTGCAAGATAATGTCGATAGGAAGAAAAAAGCGGGATTGTTGTAACCCCTTCCATTCCTGATAGGCCATCGTAATCAGTATCCATGGATTTCATTATTAGGTTCCCGAAGGTTGGGAAGATGGAATTAGTAATTATAGTGGTGGATTGGTTTTCTAAGTATGAAATTTTCATTGATGCACTGCATGAATACAAGGCGGAACGGGCAGCAGAACTCATGTTAAAAATGTGATTACGTACATTGGGTAACCAGAGGATATTATAAGTGATCGAGATGCGTATTTCACTGAAAATTTTTGGACGTCTTTGTTCAATATGATGGGGTCGGAATTGAAGTTTTCAACGGTTAATCCTCAAAAGGATGACCAAACAAGAAGGGTAAATGGAATGCTTGAAGAATTTTTTCGTTATTATGATATAGCAAGAAAAATTGGGTTGATTTGTTAGACACATTGCAACTTTGCTAGAACATCCATCAGTCATCGTCTACGGGAATGAGTCCAACTGTGTAGGCAATAGAGCAGTAGCCAATAACACCCACATGAAGTTGCAAAACATGTTGGGCATAACTCGTGCCTTGTAGCATACCGTTTTGTCCAAGACAAACAAGATTTACTTGAACAAGTTAAGGACAGTTTAGCGAAAGCTTCTTGAAATATGAAAAAATATGCAGACAAAGGCCGGAGATAGTTGGGATTTCAGGTTGGTGACAAGGTGTTGTTGGAATTAACACTGCAAATTTCGAAGAAAATCTCCAGCAGCATGGTGCTTCGGGGATTAGTTTCGAAGTATGATGGTCCATTTGAAATAGTGAAACGAGTGGGAAAGGTTGTTTATAGACTAAACATGCCGGAAAGATTCAAAGTTCGGTACTTTTCATGTTTCCTATTTGAGACCTTTTCATGAAAATCAATCCATTGATCGGGTTCAGGCGAAGAGGGTGCAACTTGTTGTTCGGGTAAAATTTGATAAGGAGATTTTTCAAATTCTTGGTCGTCGTATTCTTGGAATGAGTAAGAAATATCGGAGGATTGAGTATTTGATTCATTGGAAATGCAATAGTGAGGCAAACGCTACTTGGGAAAGAGATGTGACTTTGTGGCATTTCTGAAAATATTCGGTGCAAGGCCAACATTGTCGGTAATTGTTAGGGAGTGATTTGATTGGTAGTGCATGGATGAAGGCATGGCATGGGCGGAGCCCCGTATTCAAGGTATGCAGCGGAGTTGGCCTTTGGTCGAATGCGGCCTTTATTCTGGGGATGCAAACCTGAAAGTCAATTGGTGGAAGTGTTCTAAGCTAACTGGACGGATTTCACTAAGACGGTTACTTTCCGAAGTTATATGTGAAGGATTTGACATGTGTAAGGCAGTATTTGCAGGCAAGTTAGTTACTTGCCATGTCGAGGTAGTTTTCTTGGTGGGAAACATTTGAAGTTTGGCTCTAATGGCTGGGCTTGTCAACCATACAAATTTGATATAAACTCAAAAACTTGAGGCACAAAGGCAGAAAGTGCATATTTGTATTCTTTGCTTAATTTTGTGAGTTATCTTTTATTGCAATACTAAAAGTTGGCAAGGCGTTCGTGTATTTCGTGAGTTCGCTTACCTATTTTGTCCCTTTCATAAAATGTTGTGATTCTTCGTTAAACAAAGAAATCCGAGTGCATTTATGGCTTGACTGAGTTCGAAACTTGATGAAGTATAGGGAAAAATTTACTGCAGAATAATTGACTCTATAACAACGTTTATGGTCTACATTTTCTAAAAAATTATTTTGTCATATTTTATTTTTAACTGCATATTTTTTTCAAAAAAAAATTGCCTGAATTCATAATCTTTGTCCTGTAATTTAACTACATAATCTCCAAAAAATCATTTTATCTGAAAAGTGGTAAGGCCAGGCTTCAAATTTTAACGAGCCTAAACGTAAAAAATCGTAAAATTTGACAAGCTTTGCATTGAATGAAAGTTTAGACAACACCTAAATGCAATCTTTAGAACATTATGCAGTAGTAATATTTGGATTTAGAACTTCATCATTTTGAATATGTAGTTTATGCCTTTTAATTAAGTTTCATTTTTGGTATAAACCACACTTAGAGGTGCAAAATAGACTAGATCAACGTGACTAAATCTCTATTTAGTTTGGATAGAAATTAGATTTTGATAATGATTGATGAAAGTGAATTGTTGAAAAATTTGATAAAAATTTTGAATTTAATAAAATATGTGGTTAAAAATGAATTTTAAGAGATAGGGGTCAAACATGAGCTAAATATGCTACATTGCTTGTTGGTTCCTCAAAATTTGTTCATTAGAGCACTCGAACAGATTCATTTCTTAACATTTTTTTTTTAAAACAAAAAATATGTAAAAACTATTAGGTCACATGAACTGATCATGATAGGTCATCAAACTCTTGATCGTCATTTTACCCCTTGCATTTTTTTTATCGAGTTGAATTAATCTTCGCAGAAAAATAAACCATAATATTGGGCCTTAATCTTTAAACTGACCAAGCTCAGTTAATGGATGGCCTCACCTAGTGTTTAGTGTTTACCTTACCGGCCTAGCCTATGTTAGGGGAAGTGTTTGTGTACAACTGGCTTCTTTTCAAAACTTGAGGTCCGACTTGCCATTGAGACAATAGATTGGAGACCAGTCGTGCAATTTTCAAATTATTTATAACTAATTAGACAATTACTGAGGCCATCACCATAAAACATTATTTCTTATAAATATATTAGCACAACACGTTAGAATTTGGAACTAAGGACAAATTGAATAATGTTAATACTAAGATAAGGATTAAAATCTAGATTTTAATTTAAAATAATTAATTTTAACTATATTTATGAGATTTATTATTTTTTTAAACACATATTTCATCAACTTTTATTAAAATGTACTAAAAATCTAATTTTAATCCCGTCAAATAGGGGAACGTTGTTTGAAGATTCATTAAACCCATTCGTGAAGAATTATGTAGCATTATGCAAAGAATTTATGACGATTTCTTACCACGGGAGAAGTTGCAATCATGTAAGAAACAGAATCAAAAGTAGTAACCTCTGTTTTATATATATATTCAATTATTTTTAATTTATTTTTTTACTAAAAATGTAGTAACAATTACTTTAATATAAAAGCATTCTTATTTTTAATATTAATTTACAATTATTTATTTTAAAATGTACTTATTTATATGCAAGTATAATATTAACTATCAATTTTTATAAAAAATGTAGCAAAGTAAAAAGTTGTCAATTGTTAAATCACATTATTTTTAATGATTTCCATTCAAAAGCCTCCTCATATCATTAATAAAATAACAAAAATGTTATATGTACGCTCAAAGTGCACATCTAATTTGACGTTTGACATGTTAAAAAAGAATTGGAGGAAAATTGTTCATGTTTTAAAATTGTTCGATTTTGCCATCTGACAAAGTGTAAAGGATGATGTATATGCAACATGATTGATAAAATAAATAAAAACCAAAAGTACGATAAAATACATTTGTCTTTCATTTCAAAACACGCTAACAAAATCATAAACCATTATCGAATAATAAATATACTAGTTTAATGGTCAACCCTTGTTTGATTCAGATAAAAATTAATTTTTTAGTATATTTTGATAAAAATTGATGAAATGTGTGGTCGAAAAATTATGGGACCCATGCTTGTTTTTAAAATTAATTATTAACTTTCATTTAGATTTTAATAAATTTTGCAAGTGAATCAAACTTGGGCTCATTCACGATCACTACATTTGACTTTGCTATATTAGTAAATGATTAAACTAGTAGTGCGTTTCTTGTGTACATTGACATTGTGTGATGTGTAGAAAATTGTACTATTGATTTGAATAAGTGTGATTAAAATCAATTATAATGAGTGTTGTCATGTCAAACAATGTCAAACTTGATGTCAACCATAATGTACATGTAGAAGAATTGGTAAGTAAAATATAAATAATGTCTACCAACAAAACTTGACATTATGTATTAAAATTGTCACTTTTTCATATCGTGTTAGCTACATGAGTTTAGACTTTTCATATATATATATATATATATGAAGTGATATTGAACTTTGGTAATTCACCAATTTTCATCAATACGACATGGCTTATAGTTATCACATGAACAAATGCTTGTCATTTTCTTGATTATTTAAAGAAATTATGAAAGAAGTCCTATAAATATCAATTATCATGCTATACATAAGTAATATACTTGAGAGGTCTAGATGCTCTCAATTTGATGGTAATTTTGGATTTAGTCAGATTTGATTGTACAATATTATGACTTATCATAGTGGCAACTATGTTTAGCCCAATTACACATTCTTAAATGCAATAACGTTATTTGTACAACTATAAATGATAACTTGTTAGATAATTGATGTGTTGACAAAAAAATATTTGCTGCAAAAGTAACTTTTTGTTGAAGTTGTCCAATGACAAAATGTTATGTTATATTATGTAAATAAAGTTATCATCCATAATTTTACATCAAGCACGATTCTTTTAAATGAGGACTATATCAAACATTACGTCTCGGAATGTTTTGTACTAGTTTAGCTCTTTTTTGGCTTGACCTCAAACGAGGTCTCTTGTCTCATTAATATTTCTACCCCTTTAGCATGAATAGAGGTGATGTATTTAACTCATTTGGATCTTATTATTTCACGTTATATTGAGAAGAATAGTAACTTTGTTTAGAATGTGTGGACTGTGGTTAAAAAAGAACGATTTTTTTGGGTTACGTGCACAATTATTTTATAGTAGAATTTATGGTTGATAAAAAGATGGAGAAAAATGAATTATTATTTAGTGGGAAATAATGGGGGACAAACGAAAACTTAATTCTACACTGAAAAGCGAAAACTCTTCTATCAAAATATCAAAGCTACTTCCAATAGCACATCCTAAGATATCAAGCCATTGACAACAAAATTATTTATCCCCCCATATTTGGTGGAGATTAAAATCAAAATCTCAATACATTTTCATAAAAATCGATAAAATGTAAATTTGAAAAATTGTGGATCTCAGTAATTTGTGACTAAGATTAATTGATCACTTTGACTTGAATTAAAATCAAAATTTCAATCCACGCCAAGCAAGGGCTTAACCTTTTCTACAAATTAAAATACAAAT
>CAIGRL010089136.1:0-12635 GCA_903798325.1 Fraxinus xanthoxyloides
TGAAGAATAAAAAGAAAATGATTAATTAAAAATTAAAAGAAAAATAGTTAACTAAAATTTTTTTTAAAAAAAAATAATAAACGGGGCAGGAAATGGGGCAAACCCGCGCCCCGAACCCGCCCCGCCCCGTCGCGGGGCGGGTGGAGTGGGAGAGTGGCGGGGCGGGGCGAGGGCGCCCCGCCCCGAACTCGCCCCATTGCCATATCTGATGACTATTAGTTGAGAAATAATGATAGGAGAAGGATATCAAATCACATATATTAACTAAATTTTGTAATAACTGGTGGGGTCAACATAATGAGACTTGACAGTTACAGTACAGCTACATATAATAACATGGCAAAGCCAGCATTTTTTTATTGCTAGTGTGAGCTTTTACGATAGCACTCTAACATACCCCAGATAAAAGAAGCTAACATCAATACAAGATTTCAATGATTAAGACAATATATTAAGGAAAAACCATCATCCACAAAGCCTCTAATGCCCTCATCAGAGTCTAGACAGAATGCATCACAAATCATCTCAACAATGGCGAACAGAAGGACAAGCTTGCCTTCTGTCAAGCAGTAAACATCAAAGGTTCTAAGACCATATGTGAAGAATCGGCAGGTCATTGCTGAATTATGATACAAAGTAACATTTCTCACACTTCAGCGTCATATCTCTGAGAATCTACCTCTCACATAATGAAGGGGTACGAAGTATGAACAATGCGGTTTTAACAACAATGCTGGATATGAAGAAATCCTCTACTATGATACCTCCAATTGTGTGATTTTTGGTTAAATAATTTCCCATATAACTATGAGAACATAATACCAACAATTTCTAGATTGAAAGAATGAAAATCTTTAGACTAACCCATTGATGGAATCTTCAGAAATTTTGTGGGTAAAATATTCCCATATGCAGCAGTGATGCAAAGTTCTGGCTCCAAAGCTTTAAAGTGGGTCAGGAATGCTTCCTGCATGGTTGCCCCATGAATCAAGTATAAGAAATCAAATTTAGTGGAGCCAAATTCATACCTTGAAATTTGTATTTTTTAAGACAGAGAAACTCCAAATTAAAATTGAATGACTCGCTTCGATAAGTAATGACTCTCCATTATGCACGTGTAGTGAATAGTGATGAGACAATAGTCACAATGAAGTAGTGAAAGTAAGGACTAGAAGTTAAAAAGGGATAGAAAAATGTCATAATAACTACTGGAGGATCATGGTTTACCTCACCAGCTTTTACTGGTGTCAAGATCAAATCAGATGGGAAACCTTTGTCCATAGCATGCTGTGCAACTGGAGAAGGCAACACTTTTCTGCCTCGATTTCTTTCTGAAGGCGGCTGGGTAACAATTGCAGCAACCTGAACCATATAAGTTAGAAACCACTGTCATGACCTCTTATTACTTACCTCATAGAAAAATAGAGCCCTTAGGTAGACAAGATTTTCTTAAAATTAAGCATCTACACTAAAATTCGCACCATATGAGAATACTTATTTATGTTCATATATGTAAATCTATCTCTTTTCTGCAGATGAAAAAAAAAAGAAAAAAAAACTCTTCAAAACAGCTTGACTACTTATCGAAATTAGTTCTGGTCATCAAGGCATAAGCAATCCAAAAAGAAAATAAGGTAATGGCAATTGTTTGATTGCTACAATTGATTTGATCATAAGTTTATTCAGAGCACAACAATTTACTTCTCATTGCTACATCCCCGACTATCATTGCTACATCTCATCGAATGATTTACTCTCATCTACACATTCCCGACTGTCTAGACCAAACTGGAGCTAACGTGACCTCATTCAGAGTTAATTCTTCACTGCCACATAAAATTCTATTTCTATTACAATACTTAGGGGCATGTCTGGCTAAGCCTAAAAAGGTGAAGTTACTAATAACTTCTAAGTAATTTTGTTAGCCCCAAACAGATTTGGATAACTTCCTTCTTTTTCATTTCTAAGGTAAAATGCGACATTTTTTTTTTCCTGAAAGTAACTCTTACCTATCAAAAGAAGAGCGAACTTACTACTAACTTTCATCAATAAAAAATATATATTTAAAATTTACTTTTTGAGTTTTATGTAAATTTTCCTAAATAATTTCTTTTTAAGCTTAGCCAAGCATGCTCACATTTGAAACTCTGGGTTTCCGAATTTAACAAAATAGTAAGAGAAATTAAACAATGTGCTGAATTTAGTACCTCGAATAATGAATCTGGAGAAGAAGAAGCATTGAACAGAGCATCAAGAACTGAAGCAGAAACCTGGAAATTGTCCATTCGAATTACTTAAACAGTATGTGTGCATTAACAAAGCGCGAGCGCGTGTATACCTGAGGGGATCCCAAAAATACGAGACGCTTCTTGCGCGAAGTGAGATTTGAAGAATAAGCAGTCGTAGAAGGAGAAGAATTCACGGCGTTGAAGTAGCAGAAACGCCGGAGAATTTGAGAAGACGATAGCATTGTTCAATGCAAAGTGACTGAGTGGGTGAAAATCTCGGAATTAAATACTTTGAAGGCCTTAAGAATATTTTTTATATTCAAAAGGACCCCTAGATTTTTCCCAAATTGTGATTTTCGAGCCCATAGTCCATAGATTAATCTATTCTTGGATCTACCCTACCTAATTGAATTTTGATCTAGTATCCAAATTATTATTCTTATAATTTCGATATTAAATTTTCAATTTGAGAGAGAAATGATTTAATGAACAATGGTGTTCATTTTATGTGACATCGATGACGTATCATATCAATTCATTGGTGGATAATTGTATGGTGTGTTCTCAGTATTTGAATTTAATTTGCTATCTACCAATTGATTGATCAAATACGTCATCGATGATCAATGTAAGATGAGTATTGGTGTTCATTACATTATTTCTCTATATTGAGAATCAAAATGCACTATAAATAGTATATAATCCTTGCAATGGAGCATTTCAATTGATTTTTTTAATCCACTCATTCTTGGATTTGACAAGATCTATTTTTTTATTTTTGTCCTAAATAGAGGTATGATCAAATTATAAGTCCGACTCGCTTATATACCTTTATTCTTGTTAACAATACTCTCTCGTAATCTTTCTTACAACATTAAGTCGGGTCATTTTAGTACAATGAGGGTGTTCGTTGTAGTTGTAATACTCATACTCGTCAACCAAAAACTCATGACATGAACCCCACCTTACTATAAAAATAAGTAATTTTTATTTAAACAAATAATATTTTTTGGTAATTTAATTTACAAAACTATACTTTCGCACCAATGTGAATAATATAATTTCAATTGAATAATCATTTATTGATCATTCTATCATCAATTACTGTCAATATAGAAGACGAAATCAGACAAAATTACCCAATTGATATAAAATTAATACATGAATACTCAATTACACAGAACTAGAGTGCAATTACCTGATTAAACTAGAGTTAAAATATAATTACCGCGTATGAAATCAGCCAATATATTTTACCTGCAAATAAAAACATCATATTCATATCCATGCATGTTCTAAAATAAAATACCTTTTAAGAGAAGTTTAATTTACTTTTAAGCTTTGCCAAACACACAGTATTTACAAAGATAATATAAATTTATATTGCTACAATTGTGAAGATAATGAAAGTACTTTGGCCAAGAAAGCTTTTTTTATCACTGACCTTTAATTACTAGGCAAAAAAAAATCACATTAAAATACCCTTCTTCTCCAGTGAATTGTTACTCTTCTGAATGTTCAGTATGCATTTGATCCCTTAAATCACCCCCACCACTTTTCTACCTTGGTTAGGAGTGCGCATAGCAAGTAAATACATTTCCTAAAAAAGAGTAACTAGATAACTTCTCCACACTGGAGAGAGAGAGAGAGAATCGACTTGCTCCTTCAGATCAATCAGCTCCTAAATCTGTCGAGTTCCATATGCACACCTCCAGATCTAATGATCCAGTCGGGTTGATAAAACCATATGGCACCAGAAGGAAATCCACAGGAGGAGATCCTTCAACTCGACCGGGGTAATTATTGGTATACGACTTCAATCTGAGACAGCTATCTCCTCTTTCAGACACAAGATCGTATAAGAACTGTTCTTTTGACGAGCTTGGGCTGATGCAAGTTATCATGACTGTATGCCCAATACTCTCCGTTCCTTTGTTTAGGAGAAAGAGAATACCATCTTTTTCTGCTTGTAGAACAAGGCTCGATTCGTTCTTGTTTAAGGTAACTGGCAAAGGACTATTATACTCAAAACGCCTCCCGGAATCCCAATGTTTACTGCTGAAGTGCTCTGATAACTGCTTAGACGAGCCAACGAAAAGGCATTTGCGAATGGGACAAGCACAGGGAGCCCAGATGCAGATCTCTTCGTGTTCTTTTCTCTTTGTGCAGTCCACAATTTCTATACACCCATACTGAGCATTTCGACACGGTGCTCTGACTGGATCAGCAATTTCGATATCCATAGAGATGGCACAGCCTTCATTTCCACTGATGAGAATATCTTCCTAGAGATGCATAATAATTCATCGATAAGCTCAGTACCGTTAATAACTACACTAGTTTCAATTATGAAAATGCATAAATACACACAAAGGAGATACCAAAAAAAATCAGTAAGTTGTAAAAAAGAGATCTGCGAAAGAGGAGTTCTCTAATTTGTTTACGCTGCCTGTCTGATTTTAAGTTTACAGTTACAGAACATACAACTAATCATATTATATAACCATCTTATTTGTGAAACTGCATGCATAACATGAGTAATTTCCCCATACTTCGTGAATGTGGAAGGTTTCTATTCTCTACCATTGTTGACATATTCTGCTTTTTACATGCTGTATTAAGTGTTATTATGGGAGATAAGTTTTGAGAATCTAAAAGATGATAATGAAATCAATTTTTACCTCTGCTGTAATAATACCCCCATCAAGATGATCTTCACCATCCTGCCATGTAAACATACAGAGTAACCAACATTTTTAATAGAGAAGGAAACGGGTAAAAGAAAATGATAAAATTCGATAATAGTTGGTAATATCTAGTGAGAACAATTGCAGATGTACCCTTTTACGTAGAATTCCTCTATTCAACCACCTCCTCTATTCCAGAAAAAATAAAGTTTACGGAAAACAAATCCCATGTTGGTTGTGCCAGGACTACTTGGGCTTATATTGTTTAAGAAAAGGAAAAAAGGCTTGCCAAATTTCGGCCACACATTTGGCCACTAGCCTTTCATTGAAGACCTGAAAAGGCACAGATGGGCCTAAGAATCCTTGCTCTCTGGAGACCATATACCTTGATGTGTAGGTCCATCAAAAATGAAACGGGATAGCCTACACGGACCATGGGCCAATGAATGCTGACCATTCATAAACCATATACCTTAATGTGCCAGTCGAGGACATGGCCGTGCCAGTACGGAAATTGTGCCGGATGGCGGTTACACCTCTAATTGGGCTTATCTTGTGAGCCACTCAAAAGCTTGACGACTAATATAAATACAAGTACAAACAGCGATCATTTGTGTTGCTTGTGAGTCACTTTGTAGTGAATTTTAGAAGTCAATGTACAGCATTCAGGCACTTTGTAGTGAATTTTAGAAGTCACTGTATAGCATTCAAGTTTGTCTATGGAAACCCCAAGCCTAAAGAAGGGTGCATGGGATAGATTTACACAACTAATCAATGCAATAGCATGATGCAAGAAAAGGTAGTTTAATATAAATACCTGATGCAAATCTTGCTCCAGTTGAGGGCAATACTCATCCCCAGATAACCTTATTATCAGTGGGTTGTTGTCAGCTTGGGTCCTATAACCCAGTGGTCCCATTCCAAGGCCTCTCTCCTTGCAAACCACCTGCAAAGAAACATTTGGATAATCTGCGAATGTAGTAAGGGTTTGAATCAAGACAGAATCGTACCTCTCCAGTGCCATAACCACCAAGCTCTCGCTCTTGCTTTTCTCTCTCACTAATTTCTTCCTCGCCCCAAGAGGATAAGCATGGAAAAACAGCAGGGGCTAGTTCAGATGGTTCTCCAACAGCAACACTCTCGTAGTAAAAGAGCTATAGACAATATAACAGTCAAACACAAATAAAATGAAGAAATATAGGGGCATTTCCTATCATTAGCACTCACCTGGAGAAACAAAAGACAACCACCAACTGCACGTTGCTTCCCTTGACGATAGCGGGCTACTTCCCGAACTAGCCGGTCCAGTAAGAACTTTCCCCAGTTATACTGGTGGACAACATCCATGTTTGTCAAGAAGTGGAGGAAGGATGGACTAACATCCAGCCTTGCTGTGGGGCATAAAAGAGTACCTAATACATAAAGGAGGAAAGATCTTTTGAAATCCTCTCCAGCTTCTGGAACTGATAAACGCTCCTCCAAGAGGCGCACAGAGATCCCACGATTTGTCGCATTGTATTTCTTACGCAATTCAGTAATCACATCATCGGGTCCTGAATTCACTACATCCTTCCCACTAGATGCCAATCCCATCACAAGTTCTACATCCTGGGGAGTTAAAGGAATGCGTTCGCCACAAATTTCCAAACTGCGTCGGACAGTGTTAAACCTCTCCAGTAACCAAAGACATAAACTTCGGCGCAGAGTTCTGCATCTGAGATTAAGGATGCTTCCGAATCCCATGCTTTTTACAGCAGCCTTTTGGTCAGGAGTGAGTCGTTGCAACACATTGAGTAAACGACCAGGAGAGCACCTCGTAACAAGTTTGGTCTGCATCATAGGATTCTCAGTTAAAATAAGATTCTAAGGTAGATGAACATCTTCATTCACAAAAGCTAGCAAAAATTATAACAAGAAAACACCTGTCTTCTCGGCTTAACAACACGGGCAGGGGTAGTGCTCAAGTACTTATCCCACACCTCACGGGCACGACTAGTGTATTTAGCTTTTTCATCAGGGCTCATCAGTTTCCAAGCATCCGAGGCAGCTTTTGTGGCCTGAAATGACAGGTAAATATTTCTGTTGATCTACAATTTCAACCATACTTCCTAAATAATAAATAAATAGATAATATAAGAAATAAAGAAAAAGATGCTTACCACTTTTAAGCCAGAAGATTCAGGATGCGAAGCAGTGTACTCCTTAATGAATTCTCGACTATAATGTTACCACAAAATGTTAGTATGACAAAAATAAAACAAAAAACAATCATACATAAAAATAGCAAGTATGTTGTATTAGATCCTAGTTTAAATATATTGAATGTCACCTAAAATGGACCCAAGAGCAAGCTGGACGAGGTGCAGCCTCTTGCTTCCTCTTCTTTTTCCGATTCCTTTCAGACTCACTATGCTCTTGCTCCTTTCTCTTTCCCACCAGTATATCTTCTTCACTGGGTACCTGAAATTTCAAATATAAAATAGTGATCACCAAACAGTCCATGTATTACAGAAGCAAAAAAATCCAAACATACCAGAATGTATTCTGAACAGATAATTTCAGAAGGTATCAATTTATAATCAGATAAATAAAAATAAGAGTCCCACATAATGTTGATAAGAAAAAAATAGGCAGTTAGGGATTTTATTTTTTCTAAATGGACTATGACATGTTAATGGGTTCACTACTTTAGCAGCAACAGTTGATGAGATACACTCCATGGTTCTTAAAGGAGGAACTATCATTAATAAAGGTGACAATACAGGAGCATTCATGTATGAAACATAGAAGGACAAGGACCATGAATGAGCAAACATACAAAATGCAGCAACCAATTGGCTGCAATTCCAACTTTTCACACATCTTCCACAATTTGAGCTCATTATCTTGCAAAGTCTATTTTTCTGCAATTAATTATAAGATGCTCTGTTGATTGAAGAGGATAAACCCAGATCTGACACTGAAAAAATACAACTGCAGGCCTCAAATGATGTATGTTAAACAACGGCCTCAGTGAATCCCACAACTCTCCGTAACACGGGATTAAGGCTAATTAAATATGGTAGAAATCCATAGAAGATATAACCACATCCCAAATTTATCCACAATTCCACATTGACTCTAGTGTGGCAGTTGAGACAGTCGTCGTCGATTTCATGATATCTTAAACTTTGCAATCATTTCTAATCACAATACCATGCTACCAAACTTAACCTGAGATTTTCTCTAAGTACAACATCCAAATGAAAGACCAAAAACATTCTTACACAGTAAATGTGGTAGCCCAGAATGCCGCAGCCCATTTTCCAATAATTTCATATCTATAATACAAATGACAGCCCACCCAAAAAGTTCTAAATCACATTTTTTTATCTGAAACTTCCCCAACTCATCTCCAAAGATATTGCGTGCTATACTTGCCAACTACCATTAATCAATACAAAATTTAACACCTTGACCAAATTTAAAAAGCCCTTTTTTTCTCAAAAATAAACTAATTTGTCAAAAAAATCACAATGCTACAAATACAGTATAACCTGAATCCTGTATCCTGGTTAAAATTATGTTTGTCCAACTTAACCTGCTCCTAAAAGGCTATAGTCCAGAAATTCATACTTATTCGATATTAACTACATTTTTTCTCAGAAATTCTTCAATTTTATACTAAAATATATGAAAATAAACGAAAATAATTGAAAATGTGCAAGGTACGAAAGCCGAAACCATTGTCATGAAGATTTGGAGATGAGATCAGGTAGATGAATCTGCAGCGAAATGAGTGTGGAACGCCATTCTCGATATATATAGAGGCTTCTTCTAGTCCTCCGCCATTGATCAAACTTCTCTGTGTGCGTGCTTTCTAGGGTTGTACCTTTGGGAAATTTTGTTATATTTCTTTTGTCGGTACAAAAATTGGGAGCATACGGGATCGGACCGGTTTAACCGATTGCCCTTTATCCTCACGCGTGAACACGTGTAATTTGAGCAATTTCATCTGCCCTTTTTTTTATTTGGAGCAATTTTCTTTTGGAATTGTGTGATTTTACACAAGTGCTTGATTTTGTCTTTTCTTATTGATTTGGACCAAAAAAATTGAAAAAGTGTTATTGAGAGGTTAGAAATAAGGAATGTGCTTGGTGTACATAATATATGTATATAGAGGTGTTTATAACCCTCATATGAGGTGAGGCCCACAAACCATAACTATTTTGTAGGCTCATCCCATGTAAGGGTTATGGACACCCTTATGTACATATTGTGGGTCACATCTCATGTAAATGTTATGGTTTGTGAACTCATCTCATGTGAGTGTTATGGACACACTATGTACATCTATTATGTACACCAAATATTTTTCTAGAAATAATATTTTTTTTTTTAATGACAATTTAAAATCAATTCAAGTAGATTTATAGCATTGCGATTTGAAAAATGCTAAGTGTACATCATTATTGTACATAGAGGTGTGCATAACCCTCACATTGGGTGAGGTCCCAAAAATATGGGTTCCACCCTATGTAAGGGTTATGAACACCGTACAATATTTATATACACCAAGCAAAGTCCGAGCGCTTTAGCCCTCTTCTCTCGGAGTTAAATATTTTATTGGCCACCAATCTTTACACTTCGTTATCATTTACTCATCCAACTATAAGAATCATCCCAATGGTCATTGAACTTAGATCAGGTGCTTCCCGTCACTCGTTCGATGAATTTCATCTTTGAGTTTTATGTAAGTGGCAAACGATAAATCTATGTGGACCGTTAAATGCTCGAGTAAACCTTCACGTCAGCCAAACACTCGTCATTTCCCCCTAGCCACCGGAAAGCCACCCCAACCACCACCAAACCCACGGAAAGCTGCTCCAACCACCACCAACTCCAAATTGCCCAGTCAACCACCCTCCTCCTCCGCCACCTCTCTCTCCAAGAACAACAGGACCCATATTCACCACCTCCTGAAAAACATGAAAATCAACCATTATTGCTTAGAGAATCTAAAGAAAAGCAGTTAAAAATTATGCTTTTAAACATAAGGGCACCTCGCTTTCTTCGCTTTTGGAAGAATTCTTAACAGGTGGTGAAGAAAAATTAGCGTAAATAGAGCCGGGAAATTGGGCAAGTGCGTGCAGCTTCGAGTAATTTACCCGAGGAGCGTCATTTTCAACAGCCTGAATCTTGAGATTGTGAGAAATGAAATCGTGATTCAGTGTCTTGACCCTTATCTTGATTTTGTAAAAATTATAATAGATATTACTTTTGCTCCTTTTGATTTGGCAACAAGAACGAATTTGCGAAGCAATTACTGGTAATTGAAGTGGCTTGAGAGTATAACATTGCATGCATTTACAAAAAACAAAAATTTGAGTATCTGGTTATGCTACTGCCATTTATATATCTTGATTTTGAAGGGCTTGGGGTGGTGGCGGAGAGAATAGGAAATTGGGAAGAGGTGGGGGGATTTGAAGTTGGTGGTGGTTGGAGCTTTCCGGTGGCCTGTGGGGTTTGTTTGGAAATGATAAGGAGCGTTTGGCTGACATGGAGATCCACTTAAAGAC
Organism: Fraxinus xanthoxyloides; assembly: GCA_903798325.1. Lineage (NCBI taxonomy): Eukaryota > Viridiplantae > Streptophyta > Magnoliopsida > Lamiales > Oleaceae > Fraxinus > Fraxinus xanthoxyloides. The sequence continues at coordinate 10,474 of CAIGRL010089136.1, forward strand.
AAAATTCATTCGGCGAGCGATATGAACCACGGACCAAAGTTCAGTGGCCACTGGAACAATTCTTGAAGTTAAGTGATTAAATCGTGATGAAGTACATAGTTCAGTGGTCAATAAAACATTTAACTCATTCTCTCACCTTCGTTTATGTCCTTATTCTTGCGAACTCACAAGCCTAATTAATCTACTCTCAAAAGTAAAAGCAATATTTAAATTAAGCTCGTGTTTGATACACATTAAAATTTTCATATTCATTCTTCTATTCATTTTTAACTACAAATTTTTCAACAAAAAAATATTTTTCATCACATCAATAACCTTTCATTCTTTTTCAAACACACATTCCTCATCAATCTACTATTTCAAAGTAGATTTTTCCAAAAAAATGTGAATCAAACACACCCTAAGATTTTCTAAAAGAAATCGAGACTATTGAAAGCATTCACAAGAACGTTCAAGGTCAAAGTTCAAACAAATTTTACGAATTATGTATTTGGCAATCATTTTCCTTAGAAAAGAAAAGGGAAGGAAATAAAATGAGATAATGGTTTCGAAGGAAATTGAGGGGAAACCCTCGTAAAGGCTTAATCAAAGCCAACATCAATATCCATTCTACTACTTAATATTGTATGTTTTTTGTTCAACATCTTCGAAATTTTGTTGTAATCGAAAGTAATTTTCCTGAAAAAATAAGTCTTACTTTATAAATAAGTTTGTTTTGTTGATTAAAAAAAAAGTGAATTTAAAAAATATGTTACATTGAAACTAGTTTAAATTCATCTCAATCATGCTACATGAACGTCAAGGTTAACATAAAGTTTGACATAATATCACGTGACATTCTATAATTGGACAATTTAAAATACAGTCAACATTTTCATCTAATTATCTACTGTTACATGCAATTATATCAAATTTTCTGTCAAATCTTTTGGCAAAGTAGCTTTCTCCAATCCACACAATGAAATGTGTATAAGAATTCATGTTGTACTTGTGCTAAGTAGAACATTAGATACATACATATTTATACACAATTACACATCAAAACTTACTTTGGGAAATCAAAACAAAGAACAACTTAAGACATTAGATGATATCAAATTTCAGCTTTCAAAAATGCCCTTCACATAAACCATGCCTTTTTCACTAAACTGAAGCTCCTTTCTCATTTGCTCCACCTGTTGGTCATCACCTTGTACAACTATCTCCGATAGGGTTCCATCATCTCCTACTATCATTTTGACCTTGATCTGCTCCTTCCTAGATGCTTTCGTCCAATAATACACTCCCCTGTTCCATTTTACATGGTACGCGATGTAGTCTCAGTTTCAAGAAGAAAAAACAGAGATTGCATTAAGGCTTATTCGACTTACGCTAGAGGACTTAGTATAGTCAACCAAAACCAATTGTTTCCTATGTCTGGAAAAGTAATTGTCAAAACAAGGGCAACACTTGCCAGACTTATGCAGGTGCAGAAAGTAAGCAATGCTGCTTGGCCACGGCTTGGAAGCATCGTACCTTCAAACCTAAAGTAAATGGAAACATGTTATAATAATAAGCAAAATGAAATATGAGAAACATGCAAAGAAAATACAGTTTTATAATGGTGGGTTTTCACTATGAAGAAAAGTAAATTTTACGATGGCGATCTCACAACTTTCGGAGTGTATCTAACAGAAAACGGTTCCCTAAATATTCTTTTAGAGATGTGTTAGTTTTATATTTTGTATTGGGACTGAATTGTAAAGTTTCATAGTTGGCAGGATAGCGTAGGGTTCGGGATTCCATGTCTGGTACAAGAAGAATTCACGCCGATTTTTCGCTAACTGTTCGCCGGAGTGCTGCTTGAGCGGAGGAATCAGAAACTGCATCGCTCTACCTTCGCCCCACTGTCGCTCGAGCGAAGTAGCCTTCTCGTTCGAGCGACGTTTTTACGGCTAGACCTAATTTTCCTTTTCCGAGAATTTTACTTGGCCCATACAACTTGTTTCGTCCAACACATAAATACTGGCGTCGCATCTTCTGCTGTAATGAGTTTGAACACATTACATTCTTGAGAGAATTCAAGTTTCATCATATTCAAATGTTCAAACCCTCCATTGTTTATACGCCATTTATTGTGAAAACATCAAAGAGCCAAATCAAACACCGAATTGTGTTCTTCG
>CAIGRL010089163.1:0-14505 GCA_903798325.1 Fraxinus xanthoxyloides
TGGTTAAGAGAGTTTTTTCAATTGCAAAATTATCACTTACATTTTGACGATTTCGAGAGCCTTGTGAAAACTCGATTGTAAGGATAGATGCTCATTGTTGTAAGTCATTTAAGAGTAGGCGCTCCTTATTGTAAGTCACCTAAGGATAAATGCTCCTTGTTGTAAGTCACTTAAGGATTGGTACTCCTTTTTGTAAGTTACCGTTATAGTGCATTTGATATTGCTCGTGATGGAGAGTTTGGTAATAGGGACGTAGAACACATTGTGTATCGAACTTCATTAAATTGGTTTGTTATCTTTACATTATTGCACTTTACTTTACATTGTCATTTATAGTGTGCTATATTCATACTTGAATTAAGTTATTAAGTTTGCATATTTATCTCTCTTATTACACTTTGAATTTGTTTCTTGTGCATTGAATAATTTTGAGATTAATTGTCGAAAAAGTTTCAAACACCAATTCACCCCCTCTTAGTTAATTATTCTTAGGCTAACACTTGGATGTTTGGAGGCTCGGAGGAGAGTCGTTACCGTGCTTCTCCCAGGATGGGCGAAGCGATTCGGGATTGGGAACTCTGAGGAGGGTTGTTGCAACACTGGGGTCTGATCCGGTCGAAGTGATATGAGTTGGAAACTTTGAGGAGAGTTGTAGCAATGTTGGGATCTGATCCGATCAAGGTGGTAGGAGTTGGCAACTCTGAGGAGAGTTGTTACAACTTTAAGTTTTGATCCGACCGAAGTTATAACAGTTAGCCTCTCTGAGGAGAGTTGTTGCAACTTTAAGTTTTGATCCGACTGAAGTTATAATAGTTAGCCTCTCTGAGGAGAATTGTTGCAACGTTAAGTTCTGATCCGGTCGAAGTGATAAGAGTTGGAAACTCTGAGGATAGTTGTTGCAACGTTGGGATCTAATCCGGTCGAAGTGGTAGGAGTTTGCAACTCTGAGGAGAGTTGTTGCAACGTTAAGTTCTGATTCGGCCGAAGTGATAAGAGTTGACAACTTTGAGGAGAGTTATTGCGACGTTAAGTTCTATTCTAGTCGAAGTGATAGTAGTTGGCAACTCTGAGGAGAGTTGTTGCAACATTAAGTTCTGATCTGGCCTAAGTGATAAGAATTGGCAACTTTGAGGAGAGTTGTTGCAACGTTAGGAACTGATCCGACCGAAGTGGTAAGATTTGGCAACTCCGAGGAGAGTTGTTGCAACGTTGGGATTTGATCTAGTCGAAGTGGTAGAACTTGACAACTATGAGGAGAGTTGTTGCAATGTTAAGTTCCGATCCGGCCTAAGTGATAAGAGTTGGCAACTTTGAGGAGAGTTGTTGCAACGTTAAGTTCTGATCCGACCGAAGTGATAAAAGCAGGCAACTCTGAGGAGAGTTATTACGTTAAGTTTTGATTTGGCCGAAGTGATAAGAGTTGACAACTTTGAGGAAAGTTGTTACAACATTAGGAACTGATCCGATCGAAGTGATGGTTCTGAAGAGATAGCCTTGGGCCGTGTACCAATGATTTGAAAGCTTTCGCGTCTTCCCAAGGCAATCATGTGGGAACATTTGCTTGCTTCCAAGGTGTGCCTTCATTACCATAAATGGTAATCATGGTGACGACCCCTTGTTCCCAAGACGATGCATTTTAATTATGCATGAAGTTCACCGCCTCATTAGGGCCCTTGATTCGTGTGACTTTTGGTTTCAACGGTGATTATGAGCTTTAAATTTGAACTGTCCAGATGTGGCTTGGGATGATCCAACGACTGGGGTGAATCTCAAAACGCCTAGATAAAGCCCAACCCTTTCACTTTTTACCTTTACGAAAATCTTCCAAGAGCTTTTAAAAGTTTTCTTCGTTGTTTTTGTGTGTGTTTCTTTTTCGACGAGCAAATGAAAAATCCGGTGAGCTACTTGGGAATTTCGGCGAACGACTAGTACTCTTCTTTGAACTAGGTAATACTTCATATTTTTTTATTTTCTTCACATTTTTCTTCGAAAAGACTTCCAAAATCCTTGAATGGCTGTTGAACGACCTGTTTGTGCGATGTAAGTGGTGAGGAGAGTTTTGAACTTAGGGATCCCATAGTCATCACTCCGGACGTGCTGGGTAGGGTCATTAGAGCCGGAGAGAATATATGGAGGCATCCAGCGCCTCTAGTAGATACCTCAATCCAATGGAGGAGGACCTCTAAATACCCTTCAAAAGCTACATCTAAAACTCTAGAGAAATGCATGAAGGTATTTAGGATACCGGATAGCATTGAACTGATCTTGCCCAAACCGAATGAGAGGGCCTGCTACCTGAGGTTGGGGTGTATGGTAGTAAGTGAGAACTTGTTTCGGGCTGTCCTTAGACTCCATTTCCATCACTTCTTTAGGTTAGTCCCGTATTCTTACGGGCGGCTCCGATCCAACTCAACCCAAACTCATGGTCCTAAATGGTGGGTTTGTGGATGCTGTGGCGTCGGGCCAACATAGGGGTGGACATGCATTTTTGTGTGTTCCACTCCTTTTACTCCCCGAAGAGTGTAGTCGGGGGAGAAAAGAGCAAGGGTTGGTATTACTTAGTACCTTGGTAGTCCCACTTCTCGTTCGTGGTTGGCCTGTCCACTTCGATCAAGGGATGGAAGTGTTCCTGGTTTTGGGCAGCCGAGAGATGGGACACCATGGAAGACGACCCCGTGGCTCCTATTACCGTCCCCACATTCTACTCTACAAATAGTAAGCTCTTTTTCTCGAAGTGTTTTACCTTAAGCAATTTTCTTATTGTTTTAATATTTTTGTCACGTTTGCAGGCTCTCTCCTGAGGTGTAAGATATCAGAAGAGGAGTGGGACATCATAAGCCAGATCTACCAAACGCCCCTTCAGGAGAGGAGCTAATTGACAAGTATACTAGCTTCATTCTCAACGGTTTAATGGCGAACCAAGGTAAGGGTTTCAGTTCGGCCCTTCTTTAAATGTTTTTTCTTTCCCAAAAATGCTTAGCAATATTCTCTTTTGCAGATAACTTTGTAAAGAAGAAGCCTCTGTGGCTGAACTTTGGTATGATTCGTCGAAGTTTCGCGGAGGTGAAGATACTCAAAATGAGCTCAACTGCTTACAAGAACCAGGCTGACAGGCTGCATTCCCTCAGTAAGGCTTAGCAGTCCATTGAGGAAGACGAGACGGAGAAAGAGGGTCGGCCAGGCATGGGGATCCACTTCTGCTCCCACAGTGAAAACTCCTCCTCCTCCTCCAACTTAATTCGAGGTGACCATTGAGGTCCCCCTGCAATTCTAAAGGCCATTGTGCCAATACTACTATCTTGGTTGAGGGGCAGGCCAAGAAGAGGCTAAAGAGGTTTGCGAACGCCCCGATTTGGTGCAAAGCTATAAATGTTTTGGGAAGCAAATAGGACGATCTCCCCGATGCAGTATTGGAGATGCTGCCTCCTGAAACTGTTGTGTCGCTTGAGTCTATAATAAGTACTGGCCCGAGGATCTCCTGGCCGCCACAATGCCTGCTTGGCAAGGGCGCTAAGTATGGGCACGAATGCGGAAGATCTAGTCGGGGCCTCGGCCAACTGGGAGGCCGAGGTGGAAAAGGCGAGGTGGGAGGCTGAGGAGAAAAGGGCCGAGGTGAAACTGGACTCCACTGAGATTCAAGTTAATTAGCTAAAAAATGAGCTCCATGAGTCAGTTTCCTAAATGGCCGCGCTTACCACGAGGATCGACCAGTCCAATGAGCATTATGGGATCGCTTCCGAAGCCCTGGTGGAGGCCAAAAAGGAAAATGCTGAGCTTATGATGCTCTTTGAAGCCCAAGTAGAGGAGATTGAGACAGTCCAAAATTACAAGGATAACTTTAACCAAACGCCGGAGTACGATGGCTTCGCCAACTACTAGGCTTCGTGGAGTGCCTAAGAGATTATCTTTCTTCTGCGAGAGAGGCATCTAGAGCTGGACATCGCCTTCTTGGAGGAGGATTTCGGTGGCCCTATTGGAGGCCGGCCATTAACTGAAGAAGAGGAGGAAACTCCCCAAGAGAAAGTTGGGGCTGGGCAATTGTAAACGTAGATTAGATCTTTTCTATTTTCCTTTCTTTTGTAATGGCTTCGACCTCGATTTGTAATTAACGAAATTTATTTTCTTCTAAGGGTTGTCACTTCATTCCAATTGTTCAAAGTAAACAAGTAACATTTCGCCTTAAACTCAATCACTTTGGATAATCCTCCACCACTTTAAGAAAATGGAAGAAGCAAATGAACTATTGTGTAATCACATCAGTTAACCTGAACTACTTAAGAAAATGGAGAAAGCAAATGAACTATTAAGTGTGATCACATCGGATAACCTTAACCGCTTAAGGAAAATGAGGAAGCAAATGAACTGTTAAATGTAATCACATTGGTTAATCTTAACCATTTAAAAAAATGGAGGAAGCAAATGAACAGTTAAATGTGATAGCATTGGCTAACCTTAACCACTTAAGAAAAATGACGAAGTAAAGGAACTGTTAAATGTGATCGCCTCGGCTAACCTTAACCACTTAAGGAAAAGGAGGAAGCAAATGAACTGGTATAATCACTTCGCTAGAAGAGGTACCCACACCTCTTTTGACGTAGTGGGTATCCTTTGGTCGAGATGACCCCATGTGGGTGTCCGCACCTCGACGAGATTCTTAAATGTGTGAGAACACTTTCTGTTTCATTAAATATGGCACCCGTATCACCTCTGACTAGGCAGATTTCCTGGCAGAGGTGATTCGTTGGGGATTTACACCTCGACGAGGATGTTGATATTGGGAACATAATCTGCTTTATCATAGACGACACTTGTACCGCCTCTCACTAGGCAGATTTCCTTGATCGAGATGATCTTGTGTAAGAGCAAAGTGGAAATAGAAATCAGGTTGTTCATTTAATAGGAATATTTACAGTTACAAATCCCTTACCGATAATATTTTCTTAGGTGCTCGATGTTCCAAGGGTAAGGCATCATTTCTCCTTCCAGATTTTCAATTCTGTAAGTATCGGGTCTCACCTCTTCAGTGATTCGGTATGGACCTTCCCTATTTACCCGAAAATTTAGGTGATGGGAAAACCTTTCGAAGTACCAGGTTGCCAATGCGAAAGTCCCTCTTCTTCACTTTGGCATCTTGCATTGGTAGGAAGCGAGCCTGACTCGAGAGTCGTCCCTCTTCTCCTCGAGGAATTCAAACTCAAGCCTCATCAGATCATCATTTGTTACCTAGTTGAAGTGGATGCGATGAGGGGAGGGAACACCGACCTCCACGAGACTCATTGCTTCGGCCCCATAAGTCATGGAGAATGGAGTTTCCCTAGTTTCCATCTTGCAAGTTGTTTTTATGGCCCAGAGGACTCGAGGAGTTCTTCAACCCAGGCCCCTTTCGAAGCATCTAACTTTCTTTTCAGGGTGAGCTTGATGGTCTTGTTAACCGCTACGACCTGACCATTGTCTTGGGGATGATGAGGGGAAGAGAAATACTTTTTGATTCCGAGCTCATTGCATAAATCCCTGATCTTCTTGTTGTCGAACTGTTTGCTAGCCTGAAACCAAGGAATGTGGTATGCTAAACCTGCATATGATGTTCTTCCAGAGGAACTAGAGGTGTTTGCCTCGATGATTTTAGACAATGGCTACGCCTCAACCCATTTAATGAAGTAGTCAACAACAACAATGACGAAGCGAGCACTACCTTTTCCTTTTGGCAGAGGGCCAATGAAATCCATTTCCCATTTGGAAAATGACCAAAGGCTGGATATAACAGTAAGTTCTTGAGAGTGTTGCCTCTGCACATTGGAGAAGTACTGGCATTTGTCGTCCTTGCGCACGAATTCTATTGCACCCCTTTTTAGGATAGGCCAGCAATATCCCTGTTTGAGCACCTTGTGGGCTAGAGCCGATCCTCCGGAATGGTTTCCACAAACTCCTTCATAAATTTCCCTTAGGATGTAGTTTGCTTCTTCCCTCCTGTGCAGCTGAGAAGGGGGGATGAAAACCCTCGCTTATCCAAAACTCCGTCCTGCAGGATGAAGTGAGCAACTCTTCTTCGAAGTCTTCGAGCTTCGATTTTATCATCTGGAAAGGTCTGCTATGTTAGGTAGGCCAAGATAGGTTGTATCCATGGTAGAGTACTTTCAATCCACATAAGTTCTTCTCTTTTCTTGATTGAGGGTTCGACGAGATGCTCAATAGGTACTATTTTGAGGAGCTCTAAATCCTTGCTACTAGCTAGTTTTGATAGGGCATCCACATGGGAGTTCTCCGGCATGGTACTTGTATCAGTTCGAACTACTCAAAGGTGGGAAGAGAGTCCATGACCAGTTTCAGATATGTTGCCATCTGTTTGTCTCTGGCTACAAAATTCCCATTGACTTGATTCAACACTAACTTTGAATCATTACTGACAATCAATCTTTTTACTTGCAGCTCTCTGGCTAACCGAAGTCCAGCTAGGAGAGCTTCGTACTCAGCCACATTTTTGGAGGCCCTGAATTCGAGTCTCACTGCACAATTGAGTTTATGCCCCCATGGACTCTCCAAAAAAACATCAGCTCCGGATCTAATCTCTCCGGATGAGCCATCCACAAAAAGACTACAGGTGGGAGGCTCTCTTGGCTCCATGTTCACTTCAACCTCAGGGGCACTAGCAAATTCTACAACAAAATCGGCTAGGGCATGACCCTTAATTGCTGTTTTGGGCGTGTATGTTATGTCGAACTCTCTAAGCTCTACTGCCTATTTTAATAGCCTCCCCGAGGTGTCTGGCTTCTAAAGGACTTGCTTTAGTGGGAAGTTCATCAAAACATGCGCTTTAGTCCATTGTGGATAACGCACTTCGAGATGCGGTGACCAAAAAAAGAGCCAATTTTTCCATGTCTGGATAAAGCACTTCGACGGGCAGCAAAGCTCTGCTTACATAGTAAATTGGGAACTGGTGCGTCTCTTCTTCTCTCACAAGGACCAAGCTAATTGAATTCTCGGCCACTGCCATATAAGCATCAAATGTTCTCCTTCCTTTGGCTTGCTCAGGAGAGGTGTTCGTCGCAAGAAAATTTTCAATTCCTAAAACGCCTCTTCGTGCTCTGTGGTCCATTGGAACATTTTCCCCCCTATAAGAATATTGAAGAAGGGCAGACACTTTTCAGTGGCCCTTGAAAAATAGCGATTGAGTGCGACTATTATGCCTGTAAGCTGTTGCACTTCCTTGAGCTTCTGTGGTGATCTCATTTCAATCAAAGCCTTAACCTTTTTCAAATTGGCCTCGATTCGCCTCTGATTCATAATGTAGCCCAGGAATTTACCGGAAGCTACGTTGAAAGTACATTTGAGGAGATTCAGCCTCATCTGATATCTTTTTTAGTATCTGGAAGGCCTCGTCCAGATGTTTTATATGCTCATTAGCTAGTAGGCCCTTCATAAGCATGTCATCAACATACACTTCCATCATCTTGCCGAGCTGATCGGCAAACATCTTATTGACCAATCTTTGATAGGTGGCCCTTGCATTCTTCAAGCCGAAAGGCATCACCTTATAACAACACAGACCCCTATCAGTGATGAAGGAGGTGATGTCCCCGTCGTTTGGATACATGGGAATTTGATTGTAGCTTGAGTAAGCATCCATGAAGCTAAGCAGCTCGTACCCAGCAGTTGAATCTACCAACTGGTCTATTCACGTAAGCGAGAAACTGTTATTTGGGCAGACCTGATTAAGGTTGGAGAAGTCAATGCAGAGCCTCCATTTCCATTGTGTTTCTTACAAGCACATAATTTGAAATCCACTTTGGATACATGCCTCTCTAATAAAGTCATTGCTGATAAACTTTTCTACTTCTTCCTTCAGGGGTTCATACTTTTCGGCATTCAATACCCTCCTCTTCTGCCTATGTGGAGTACAACTCGGATCGATCTGCAAATGATGGCAACTGACCTTTGGGTCTATTCCAATCTATCTTTTTGCTTCCATGCGAAGACATCCTCATTCTTTCGGAGGAATTTTTTCAGCTCTTCCTTTGCTTCTTCTTCTAGTTCTTTCTTGACCTTCAAGACCTTAGACATATCTTGAGGGTCTACTAGGAATTTTCCAGTTCCTTCATTGGGGCAGTTTGCGATTCTGATTCAATCACCCTAGGGTCCAGTTCATTCAAGGTTATTTCATGTCGGGCCTATGCCATTTCAACATCTTGTACCGGAGGTTTTCCTTCTTCAGGGGCCTCTGCCATTTTGCATCGATGAGTACCATGTTGAATCCTCGCGGTTCGGCCTTTCTCAAGAAATTAAGGTAACATTCTCTAGAGCCCTTCTAATCGTCCCGGACAGTGGCTATTCCTCGATCGGTGGTGAATTTCATGCACGGGTGATGTATGGAAGTGACTTAAGAATTCCATGAAGTGATGTGCCACTTGGGGTGGGGCCTCCATTTCAAAAACCAAAGTACTTTTACCTCTGGGAGTAATGCTATCTCCTGTGAATCCGTACAAGAGGTGAAGTCATGGGAGTGAGCTCGTGATCCACTGCCATCTTGTCATAAGCCATGCCAAATAGGATGTTGACTGAACTCTCATTGTCTACCAACATGCGCTTTAGTCCATTGTGGGCCACTATGGCTCTCACTACCAAAGCGTCACAGTGAGGGTAGTACACACTTGCTACATCTTCTTGTTTCAGTGTTGAATGTCATGTGCAATTATATATTAGATTATATCAACTAGTCTTGCTACTAAACTAATTGAAACAAAGAAGAAAAGATTACTAGAAATTGGATATTTAATTTAACAAGTGTGAATTTGAATTATGAGGTAAAGCAAAACCCAAATTTGGGCAGCTACAAACTTCCTTTCCCTGTATATTGTGCAAATCACTTGTAGACCAACATTATTCCAGGTTGTCTCTGAGTATGAGCAGCTATCATTTCTAACAGTTAAAGATTTACGTATTGTTTACTCTGAACAATAATTATGTATGAAATTTCAGTTTGTCAGACCCTTTTCTGTGGTCATTTCTCATTCTCTGGAAACATATACGAGATATTCAATGAAGAAGGGTCTTTTTTTACTGTGGCTATGCAGAGAGAACTCGTAGAGCTTTATGCCATTTGTCATACTAAAATGGAGGAATTGTTCCCAGTGGTGCTGCTGTGAGGTATTGTTGCAATATGAAACTTTTGTTGGTGACCTTAGTATCTAACGTATAGGACACCTTTCGGTGTTATGTTAAATCATATTTTGCCTTCATCTCTTTCACCATTGTTTTCAGGTTAGTTGCTTTCAACTTGGTTTACCTTCCTGGAGGTGATAAGAAAGTCATAACTCCGTCGTAGACTACATTACCTGCACTCGAGGCTGCCAAAAGAATACTTGCACCTGGAAGACCCATCAGCATAGTGGTCTTTGTGGGTCATGTTTGGTGGAAGATAATATATCTAGACGTTTCATTTTTTTCCTTGATGCATGTTTTTTGTCATTTTCTTTCATTTGGGTGGTTGGGAAGGGCGACTGGTTGCTTCTATATCATTCATAGAGTGAAATTTTGCCCTCCTCCCTCTCTTCCTTTGCATATAGACATCGATGCACGTGATGCTTCTAGAAACACCGTATTGTTGACATTTGGTTTCCAAAGATGGATTAGATGTTTTAACTTCGATTAAGCGTGTTTGATTGAAGAGAAAATGATTGAAGATTGGATTGTGGGCTTCAATGCATTGCTCTTTCCACTGTGTTGGATCTTTTCCTGCAAAATCTATTTATACAGACCAAAAAAAGTTAGATGGGTGCTTTCTTGTCATTGATTTTGGACAGACTTCTAGTTATTTATGCAAATTTTACTATGGATATTGATAATTCTTTGGCCCTCGGTTGACACTTAGATAATTGCCTTCATCCCTGTGGGAAGAGTGTGAAACAGTCCAAGCTTTTGCTTCTGAAATTACCTGTTGACAATTGGGTCTGCAGTAAACTCCAAATGCTAAACAGGCCGTTAGCTCAGGTACTTGTGCTTTGTTCTAAGAAATGAGCACGTAATGTTTCATTGCTTTATGGAAAAGTTAAAAAGTTTATTACGGGGAAGCTTCTTCTTGAAATTATTTAAGCACCTTAGGAAAACTCTACGCCTCAGCTACTGTATCTATGATTGTTTAACTATGCATGCTGTCCCTTCCTCATCATTTGCATGGACATCGCTCATTCATTGGCCTTACGACATCAATTTTAATTCAAGATTTCATTATTTGCTCTACTAATAATATTTTAATTATAAATTATAATCTTGTTTTAGTATAAAGTTCTATATTATTCCCTTTTTGTCCAAATACGAATGAAAATAGAAAAGTATATTTTCCAAATCAAGATTCTTCTGTGTTTCCCAATGATTACTTGCACAAAATAGCACCCCATTCCTGTTAGATGAATGATTGTCAATACTACAGAGAACTTTCACCCCACAGTTGATTTAGGAGGTTACAAAAAGAATGTTTTCCTATAATTAGCAGGGCATACCAGCCACCAGTTTATGTCTGAATTCTGAACCTAGAAATATAATAACAAACCAGAAAAGAAGAAAATATTCTTCCAGGCAATTGCCATCAAAACATTATTATCTAAGCAACCAACTTAAGAAGCAGCAGCAGTACTCATCGTCTTGTATCTGTATAAGACTCGCTTCTTTTTGAAAATTCCATTGTCAACTGTGATCACAACCTTGCCAGGTTCGCTGTTTCTAAAAGAATTGCGAATGGAATCGTCTTGCCAACTTATCTTCCTTCCCTTCTTCACGATTATGGTGTAAGACCCTTCATCTGTTGGAACAAACTCCTCTTTGTAATTCACATCCCAACCTACTATAGTCAGGTCCCACATCAATGTATTTCCAACCTGTTTAGACAAAAATTGGAGATATTTAAACTATGCACAAATAGTGTGACTAAAGATGATCGGTATGGTTGCCACGAAGTTCATTAGGAATAAGGTTTTAGTTTGTTGTTTATAAGAACAAACTGAAAAGAACATTAGGAAACAAATAAAGCAGTAGAAACAAATAAACAGTGGATGCTCTATAGTAGTTGATTTACCTCTGGTGCAGGAATTTCAATGGTTTCAGTTACTCCAGCCTTAACAGAAATCTCAGAAGCAGCATCTTTGGTTGAAAAATCAGGATCTTTCTCTTTTCTAAGCCCTCCATAGTGAACAGGAATTTGCTCTGCACCAATGTACCTGTAATCAAGAGTCATATATCAGTCGTAGAAGCCTCCACTAAAACAACTAACAAGAGGGAGAAAAACAACTTTGCTTACTTGAGTAGCGTTTCGGTAACCCTAGATGGACGACTAAAGACAAATTTGCTCTTGGTCCTTTGTGTTAAAAAAGGTGATAAGAGCGCATTGAAGGCATAATACCAGAAAGGTACATTGATAAAGATCTACATATAACATATGAAGCCATCAATAAAGGTAATTAGAATTTCTTTCTGAACAGAGATCATATGAAGATAAAAGAAATGCTTACATTTCTTGCAACAAATTCAGGATAATTATCCTGCAGAATCCCCACAGCTCGTTTTGTAGCAAGCCGAAGATCCCTCCTTGAAGGTCCTGGAGTGTTCTTGAGATCATTCATTTGGAGCAATGAGGATACGCCACTGGGCTTGAAATCAAGCTTCTGGATCTGCTTCTCCATCAACTGAAACCTCCATCTCAAGAACCTCTCACGGGTGGCTTCTGTACCAATGGTCTTGTTGTATACTTCATCATTCGCAAATACCCCATAAACATTGTAGCAAACCATATGGCCTTCGCGATCCAGTCCGCTCGTGTAGGCCATAGTGTCATATTCATTCCCAAAATCTTCCTCCATGATTGAATCAATCTTATTTTCCTTCCTCCATTTAAGGGTGTTCTTCAACATCTCAAAGGCATCATTGACCTTAAACTCTCTGGCTGTCAAGAATTTCAAGAGCAAAATATCTGTGCCTTTATCTCCCTTGCTTGGCAATAATGGAACACCCCACAGAGAAATATTGTGATTAATTTCAACCTTTTCTTCCACATTTTTAGCTTCATCAGATTTTTCTTCATCGTCCTCCAGTTTCAATTTCCCCTTGTCAACAATATTTTCCCCTTCGACATCAGACTTCTCTTCTTTTCCCTTTTCTTTATCTTTCACAGATTGTTCTTCATTTTCTTTATCCAGCTTCTCCTTCTGGACGTGTTTCTCTTCCTTCTTCCCCTTAAACAACTTGTTCATCAAAATGGCCTCTTCAATCTTCGATCTGAGCTCTGTCAATGCCTTCTTCTCATACTCCTTCAGATCAGAAAATAACCCTTTTTCCTCGCTCATTAAAGAAGATTCTCCACCTTTTCCATCAGGCGATGATGATGAACACTCGCCTTTCTCATTTTTCTTGCTCATTTCCTCTTCATTGCCATCTGACGCTGATGGTGGACTCTCACCCTTTTCACTTCCATTCTTGTTCTCCTCCCCCTTCGGGGAGGCCACCTTCTCCAATTCTTTAATGGTTCCAGAAACCTTGCCATCTTCTATCAACGCAACTCCCTTTTCTGCAGAAGCCTCGACTCGATCCTTTACGACCTCCTTGTTTTCCTTTCCCTCCACGGCCATGTTTCTAGTTTCGTCGGCGACCAGGGGCAGTGCCACCTAGAGTACACTGGATTTTGGTCCTGAGTATTTCTCGGCGTCCGTTGCTAAAAGGAGACAATCATAAACAATCACATAAAAAATTCAAGAGAGAGAGTCGAGAAAATACTGTTGAATAAAATGATGATTATTATCAAGAAACAACAAATTAGGAAAAAGAAGAGCTTCAACTGCTAATGGTGATCAGATTGAGGTTGTGTTAATATTCAATCATTCACAAATAAATATGATATTGGTGATGAAGACAACTTATGCTTGCAGAAATCAAGGATAAACAAGATAAAATTGGTGCCACACATCTCCCTGTTTCCCTCTCCTTACAGTAAATTGCTCCCATTTTTAATGCAATACCAAGCAAAATCCCATAGCCGCTTGTCCCGTTCTACTGCTCGAACACTTGAAAAACGCCTTTGTTATAGTTGGGTTACTTGGTATATGCACTTATGGGTTAGACGTGGTCTGTAGGCAAACACCGAGCTTTAATTAATTTTGTTAGAGAGAGAGGTTATTTGGTTCAATGGATCTATCAAACTATAACAAGAGATTGAGTTAATATATAGAAAAAATTCAAGTGATGCACACATCGTGTTTATGGAAATGAGAATGTGAAAAGTGACGTTCTTTATCACTTTTATCTGAAAAAAAGGTCACAGTACATTTTATTTGAATTCTTTCAGAGCAATTAAAATATGGTGCAAGAAATAAAAATTGTGGTACGAATATAATTAGCCAATTTAAAAATGTATGAATTAAAACCTTATTTTACATTAAACGTGACATTGTTCTATGAATTTTAAGGTGACTCGACTTGATTAAACAATTTATAATTGAGCATATTTCTTGAAGATAATAATTATTTGGTCACTGTTTAAATTGAGAAAATCATTTTCAAATTAAATAATTTATTTAATTATTATTTTTGTTGAACAAATCATTTTCTAAATAACAAACTATTTAAATTCATACAAGTTCATTGTTGACAATTTTATCCTTCAAATACAATAAACTTTTTAGCATTGTTAAAATTTAGTATAAGATTCAAAGATGTGTGAATACTTACACTTGTAAGTATAATAGCGATGTAATACATTCTCGTGGTGCGTGAGACACAAAAGGACCAAAAGGTTGGACTAGAGATTACAATTGGGCAGGGCAAGGTGACATTAGCATTCCTTTCCTATCAAGGATTTCAAGAAACGGAGCAGGGATTAAAACAATTTTGATTTACCGTCTCGTTTTATTATTAATTATTTTTTAATATTATTATATTTTTCAAAATATGTTTTAAATTGAAAAACATAAAAATAAAATAAAATAACTCGGGACTGTTTGAAAAATTATGAATAGGGATCATGATCCTCGTCCCCGCTTAAGTGTGGGGATCCCGGATAAAAAAATTCCATCCCCATGTTTGACATGAAGCTTGCATGCAAAGACTAAACTAGAAGCGGTGTAGGCGCACAATCTATATATTTGGAATAATTTTGAATAAATTTCGAAAAAACTCTAAACATTGGCGATATTGTGGAGAAGGCCAATGCTAGAGAATTCTATGAATGGAACTTGTTGGAACGCACTAGAATGAAGAATAGGTGTGTAAAAAGACCTATGTTTGAATCAGATCAAAGATCATTAAGAAATTGACTGATAGCGATCCTAAGCTTCATTTAGCGCAACACGATACACTAACTTTTTTTTTTTGGAAGGAGAGTGGTACCTCCAATATTTTATTAAAATGCCCTGATTTGTGGCGGAGAAATACCGTGGTTACAAATGATATCAATGAAATCAATAAATGAGGAAGAACTACATCCTTTACAATGAAAGTAAACAATAGTAGGAAAAGCAGTAAAAAAGG
>CAIGRL010089184.1:0-11424 GCA_903798325.1 Fraxinus xanthoxyloides
TTTTGATTGTGTAACCCCTTGACTATAATTAAAGGTTTCGACCGCAAAGGCTATTATTAGTCTCCTTACATAAAATCATATAAGCTTACTTTTTATCTACATTTACATCTTCAAACTTGCCAAATGTCTCGCCCTTGAGCACCTGACATTAGACTTGGACTAAAATAACATTTTTTTCCCTTCTAATTATTTTATTTCTTAAGTCACATTTTCTTCTAATCATCATCATTATTTAGCTATTTTTTAAACACTGAGCTCAAATTTAAATTGTTCAATGGAAATTACTTAAACGAACCCTTGGAACCTATCAAACAGACGACAATTTTGTAACGCTAATATATGTTCACTACTTTGCTTACTCTAATGTAATGATTTTTTTTTATCACATCGGGTGATTTCACTCATTGACATATCAGATATACTCGAGCTCACAAATAACGCACATCATTGTGTTCGGGATATAGATAATCCATTAGGTGCTCAAGTGCAGTTTAAATTTTTTTACGGTCAACCTTTAAAATTGAACTCTACATCTCAATTCATACACTCCCAAGTGTAGTAACATCACTACTCAACATATCCACATGGATCATTCACCCTAATTGTGTA
The DNA here is from genome assembly GCA_903798325.1 of Fraxinus xanthoxyloides. Lineage (NCBI taxonomy): Eukaryota > Viridiplantae > Streptophyta > Magnoliopsida > Lamiales > Oleaceae > Fraxinus > Fraxinus xanthoxyloides. The sequence goes on from CAIGRL010089184.1 coordinate 610, forward strand.
ATAGTTAACCTACAGCCTTATTAGAACAAAATTTCGACAAATGTTCTCCGATTTAGGACTAAATAATTTCTATTGTAATGTAAGTTGTTTATGTCCATGTTTGTCTACATATGCATTCAATTCATATTGTCACCAAATCGATTTAGGATACTTTATCGTATGCTTAATTAAGTAACATAATGTTACATTAATTTAATAAAATAACCAATTTAGTATTTACAAAAACAATCAAACCTTATCGCTATCACGGCAAGAACCTAACACCTTTGGACACAATCCAACATGTCATGCAATCTCCTGTTAAGATTTGAGGTTCCATCTTAAAATGTCAACCTTTTTAAAAGAAGTAGCTCAAGATCTTTTATTAATTGGTCTGTGTCAACATCATTTATCAATGTGAGATATATATCCCTTAACACGCCCATTTAAGATGGTGGCTCATTTGAGCAAAGCAAACCAATCTTGAAATCCACGTTCTCATTGTTAGAGTCTTAACGGGATCGAATGGTTCGTGGAGTATAATGAGCTCTAATACCATATTAAGATTTGAGATTCCATCTTAAAAGGTCAACCTTATTAAGAGAAGTAGTCCAAAATCTTTTATTAATTGATCTGTGTCAACATCATTTATCAATGTGTGATATATATCCCTTAACATCTCCTTCCCAATTGTGCTTCTAGTTCTCCTTGTCATTGCAAACAGCATTGATTTTATTCCTTGATTCATGGGGGAAGATTGTCAATTCTTGCTTGACACTCCCGATTGGCAAGATTTGCTGATGATTTGTCTCTATTACTGCTCATGTTAGTTTGAAGGGATCACAACAGGTGAATTGTGTCCCATAGGTCCTTGGATTGAGCCATGTTAAAGGGATAAAATTACACAATTAATAAAGACAAAAATATAGAACAACTTATGAGGGTTTAAACTACTCCTCTTAATAATATTGACATTTTAACCAATTTTTAAGATGATATCAGAGTTCATTAAATTTCAACAAGCAATTTGATCCGATTAGAATTCAGAAGTGAATATACGAATTTTAAGATTGATATGCTCAAAAGAGCTGCCAATTTTCGTGAACATGTTAAGGTATAAAATCTTAAATTGAATAAGGATGAAAATGTAGACTAATTGATAACGACTTGGACTACTATTCTTGATAAGGTTAACATTTTAAAATAGAATCTCAAATTTTAATAAGCCTTCTATCTTCTTGGCAATTCCCTAGTTCAATAGGTCAATTTGTTCAAACTAATTTTGGGTCTATATAGGACCCAGTAACTAACCCAAAGTGCAAGTGAATTATATGGTATCTATTTATTCTAAGCCTATATTTTGGAAATAAATAAATAACTTATAAGTTATATTTTCACAGTCAAATTTTAATTTTAATTCCACATTTAGTAAGATCCATAATTATTACTCATTTATTCATCACTCATTTCTATTACATTGTAATTTTAGTTACTTATAATTTAATCCAAACACTCACTAATATTGATTAAATTATTTAGAAGAAAGCTCTCTCTTTCCAGCTTTAGCTCTTACCCTCCCGGACAGACTCTAGAATGACACTTCACCGTAGATATGTAATAATATGTGCCATTGCTATCTCACTTCATATCTATTCTGATATAGATTGGCTATAGGGGTATCCTTATTGGAAATTAACTTCGTGGCATCCCCGAAAAATACTCTTTGGCTATGTGACTTGTTAATTAATTCGGTCTTATGATGAAAAATTTCTATTGTCAATCAAAGAACTTATCTCTCTTGAGGTGAACTAAAATCTCGAACTTGCCCGTATGTAGTAGACACGATGGGTTGGTGAACATTTTCCATCGTCTGTGTCCTCCATCTCATTTCTTTACTGTCCCTAGGAAATTAAAATAAATCTTTAGCAAATTTTAATAAAAGTTAATAAAGTGTGTGATTAAAAAATTGTGGATCATATAAAATATATTATTAAAATTAATTATTGACTTTGATACAAATATATATTTTAATTTTTATCAAACAAGGGCGCTTAATCTTTTATTTAGGGTGTGCTTGAGACACATTATTTTGAGAGAATGTATTCTGAAATAGTAAATTAATGGATAATATATGGTTGTAAAAGAAAGAAAAATTATTGATGCAATAAAAAATATTATTTTATTAAAGAATATATTGTTAAAAATGAGTAAAAGAATGAGAATGAAAAAATTTAATATTGCTCAAACAGGGCTTAAACAAATCCTGTCCCTTTTTTCCTTAAAAGTTAACCTTTAGTTATCCGAACTTAGTAAGGTGATTGCACGTGCCACACAAAGAGAGATTAGTTCTTGGGTTAAACCCAACACATAAAACCCAAGTTTGATTTAGATAAAAAAAAATAGATTTTTAAGGGATTTTGACGAAAATTGACGAAACGAGTTGCTAAAAAGTTTTGGACCTAATTAAATTAATAGTTAAAAGGAATTATCGACTTTGATTTATATTTCAATTTTTTTTTTGAGCTGCCAAAAATGAGAAAAATGTGTACCTAGCCGTTTATACAAGTTCACATCGTAACATATCTTCAAATGCTTCATCAAGAAAAAGCCTACAATGTTCAATTTTTCCTAAGCAAAGGGACATGTAAGGATTACAAAAACTCACAGAATTTTGGCATTCAATATGGAGCTGGGAATATGTGCACATCCATCGAAGCAAAAGTAGAGCCTTTGGGGTTGTGACTGAGTTTAAAAGTGCAAACATCTCCATTCTTGAGCTTGTTGGATTCATAAAACTGCTTCCAGCCCTTATCCATAACAACACGGCCAACACGACGATATTTCACTTCTACCGACCACTTCTTACCCAAAGGATCTTTTAGATTTAGGCTCGTCTTCTTTTTCAGGTCATTTGATTTCCAAAATTCTGCTGGGATATGCTGAAATTCATGAAATTAAGAAATAACCGCACAATTCGGAAGATCAACATGTTTGTGTGAAAAAAGAGGAGAAAAAAAAGTATCATGTTTGGCTAAGCTTTTTTTAACTTTTCTTGGGACTACCTACTCCCATTCTAAGTACATTTATCTATCTTAACATTAGTAAGAGCAAGGATTGAAGGGAAAAGAATATGAAAGAACAAAAACCAAAGACGATTATACAAAAATCTATATGTAACTTTTGTTTCTAAACATGGTTGCATAAGCTAGTTTCTCTTCTTAACAAGGAAAAAAAGGTAAGCTATTTTGACACATTGTAAGCGTTAATTTCAAAATGAGCTATTTTTACTTGTTACCTGCTTTGATTGAGCAAAAGATATTTTTTTTAATCCTTATTTATTCACTTAAGATTAAGTTTTTAAGCTTAGCCAAACATCCACATAAATTGAAGCACAAGGAATCAAATTTGTAATAGTAAACAAGGAAAGAAGAACATGATTTCAATATACGCAGTCATGTAAGGCAAAACTCACCACAGATGGCCGGGCCCTTTTGGAAGCAGGTGAATGGTAGTATTTCATTGTTATGACAAAGTATGGATTATCCCCCTGCTGGCAAGAACCACCTGTATATGCAACAGTTTTTACGTAAAAAATTGTCAACAAATTAGTGAATCAGCAAGAGATTTAGTTGAAAATAAAACGATAATACAGATGGTGTGGATTGAACCGTATCAAACCACAAAAACATATTTTGAATTCCATGATTTACTGGTTTCTCAATTGATTGACAAGTACTGGTGGAATTAGCAATGGTAACAAACTCCCTAAGGTCTCCAAAAGGCTGGCTGTAAATTGAGCTCTTAAAGCCTAGGAAATAAGCAGTTTAATGCCTGATGCACTCGATCAATATTGTCCTTGTCAAGTTTCCATATTCCCTTTGTATAGTCTAAAGCTCTTGTCGACTCATGAATCATTCCTCGGTCACAAGAGGGTCGAGTTTTGGAAATTTCGAAACTTTTGTACTAAAGCATCCAGGAATTCTTGGACCTGCACATGTCCTACTCTACCACGTTATGTATGGATTTTCCTAGCTGAATTTAGGCATAACATGTGCATATCCACCAGAAATGCATGCAATTGTATCACATAATTCTCCAAATCTGCTTAAGAAGCCAGTTTTTTCTGCAGACTTATATTGAAGCCATGCATCTATTGGAAAGACGAAAGAAAAATATATAGTATCTTAGCACAAAACTTACTTTTGATGGCTTCCAAATTGTTACAAACTCCAGAAAAACCTTCGTATGTTTCCCCTAAATCGTTGTCGAATTCTTTCTCACAGGCAGTATAATCAAAAACGAAAGCATTGAAATACAAATCCCTTACGTGTTCAAAAACTACAATATCTCCAACAGTGAGTTCGTGTTGACGAACAAAATTGCCCCATCCCTCTTCGAAAAATACGGTATCTCTATTACTTTTACCAACATTGATCTTCCAGATTCCCTTGCCACTCCTTATAGTGGCCAGTTTTTCTTCATTTAGATATCTACAAAATGCCTTTGGCAGGGCCTGCCCATAGATATAAATTGAAAAAATGTAAATTAATTAGTTATTAAAACATATAAATTACACTAGCAAAACATGTATGGATTACTAATGCATCAGGACGGCGAAGGAGATTGAGTGAGTTTTTTTTTAAAGATTATAACCACAAAATACCTTCGTAATAATTAGCCAAAAAAAACTCTTCTATTTCGTAATATGGGTAAAAACCCAAATACCCAATAAAAGCATTCACATAAACCCTAAAAAAATATTTTTTATTTAGTAATTATTCAACAAAAAAATCCATTAATTTCTCCTCAAAATCAATTAGCATCTATTTTAATTCCTCTCTTTCAGCCCAAAAAAACACAGAAAATAAATGCGAAACAAAAGCGAGAAAACATACCAATTTTGTATGAAAATCACGAGACATGACCTTGAAAAAGTGTCTCGTTACTCGAAGATTTTGTTCCATATAGAACAAGTTCAATCTTGAATTAATACAAGATCCCTTGGGCTGACTAGTTAATTGCTTGTATGGACATCGCTCATCAGAGGGATAATCACTGTTGTTTCTGGATTTTGTAGATTAGGGACAGAGTTTCGTAATACTTTGACTGCCAAGTCCCATAACCGCCTCCTGAGTTACTTGGTGATTTTAATTATATTTCTCATCAAATTTCATTAAATTTTATTAAAAATTTGATTGTAGTCAAATCAAACATGGGGTTAATTTACTTTTGAATCAGCAAATTGGTCGTTCAAGCTCAACTTCTTCAGGTAAAAATATATAAATATAAAAGGTGCAAAATACACAATTGCAAAAATAGGAAATGGGCACTTACATGAATACCCTTATATTTTGAGGCAGTTTTGAAAAAAAAAAAATGGTAAAATTAGAATAAATGGTAATTAATTATATTTTGAACTTAAAACATACACCCAAACCTAAGGTCACCCACACAAAAATCATCCCTCAAACTGGAAAAATCAAAGGAAAAATAGACAATTTTCCACAAATACACAAAACAAAATCCGTTCATTCTTCAAAGCTCAAGAAAAAAGTTCGATGCTACTTCAGCATTGAAAGCACTCGAAAAAGATCGAGGAAATCTAACAAAATTATAGGTTGTGTTATGTTTTGGACTTCTTGTTTAATTAGTTCCCCAATTTTGTCATATTAAAATTTTTTAGTATTCTTTTTGCATAAATTATAAAAGTAACAATTGTAATTATCAATTTTCAACTAAATAATCTATCACTTACAAATTCCAATCATCATGGTTCATTGTCTATCTCACTTTCATTTGAATTTCGTGATTAGATTTAGTTTAAACCTTATAATGTAAATAATAAACATTTATGAAGTTTCTTTTTGATGATTTCATGATTGTGATTGGAAAATGTTTAAAAATAAAATTGTTGAATTTGAAAGGAAATTGATTGTGTCAATATAGATATGAGAAATTAGTTTTGGATCAATTAAAATGATGCATGCAAGGTGTTTGACAAAAGAAAATGTGAAAAAAATTATATTTGATCAAGGGATGTCAACGAAACGAGATGAGCTGATTCGCGAGCCAATGGCCCAAATCTTTTTATTTATTAATTAATATGTTCACTGTCGGCCCAAGAGAAAAACTCAAAACCATTACCAATACACATTACCCTAACGTAGACGGCCCAATACCATTACCAGACCCAATCCATTTAATTGAAAACATCAAACTCACAGCTCCAGCCTCAATTTCAATTCATTGCCTCCTCCACCTCTCCCCACCTCTAGCCTCCGCCTCAGACTCACACAACTACTTCGCCCCTATCATAACACTCATTACCCACTCCGTCTTCATTAAGGCTGCACAAAAAAATCGTGAAATTGTAAACTGAATCGAAACCGTTTGTTAGAGTTCACATGAACCCGCACTTTTTTCCTTCAAACCAAACCAAACCGTTTCAAAATGGTTTGATTTAGGTTTCAATTTTCAAAAATCGCATAAAATCGAACCGAACCGTTTTTTAATTTTTAAATTAAAAAAATAATTTTATCAACTTACAAATTTTAAAGTTTTCACTTTTTTAGGAAAAAATACCAATTTAGCGATACAAATTACAACCAACCCATTAAAATAATCATATAAAATAAATTAAGTTCATCATTATTGGCCGATAGTTTTATAAGTCCACAACACACGTCGTGACCCAATATCTAATCTAAACTAAAATTAATCATATGGGAAAAAATATTTATTTTCAACAATCCAAATCATAATACAACAAAACTACGACAACAAATAACGTTCCACAACTTTAGAAGCTACATAAACTCTCATTTCTCAAACATTTAACGCTTGCTTGCCACTGTTGAATAAAATGAAATTCTCAATCGCAGATCGTTAGTCGCATTTTGCCTGTTAGTCTGTTAATTTCTACCCGAATCACTATTTATTCTCTCTTAATAAGTTTTAGATTCTCATTCAAGTCATTTTTTTCATTATCCTTTCTTTTTATTTTTGTTTTTTTAACTTATTATACACTTGTGAGTTGTGATTTGAATTAAAAAAAAATTGACTATTTATGTGCCTAGGTGATTAATGAACTGTTTTTCATTTAGAAAGAACGAAGGATAGAGCGTATTGATTGTGTGAAAATGTTAAAGTGCCCTAATTGGTACTCTACATTCTACTTTCGTAAAGTCGCTAGAGAATAAAATTTTTCAATTTTCAATAAATCTAAACTCTATCATTCTTTGTACATTTAAACATATCATGCTCAGTCCTTATTTTTTCAATCTCACTAGTAGGACAAAAGGAGTTTTAACCAAACTATTATAGCAAAATGTGAGTCTATCTTTACCAACCACTATATGACAATACGAAATGCAAACAAGAAAAGGTAAATAAAAAGGAAGAATGATATATTCCTTCAATTAACATCTTTTAACAACCAATTTTGAAAATAATTTATTCACGGGTTTCGTGGGAAAGATGAATATAATTTAATATTTAATATTATTCACACACAAAAGATAACTAGAAGAATGTGATTTACCAATTAATTAATTAACAAGTGTTGGATAATTAATTAATTGAATTGCTTATTAATATGACCAAATTAAATAATTGAATTAATTAATTCATGGATCGGATTTAATTAATTTGATTAATTAAATATTAAACCATGTTAAGTTTAAGAGATGGGTCAAGCCCGCTTGAACTTATATTAATAAGCTGCTGGGGTTTGAAAAACAAAAAGAGAAAATTCATTATTCTTGTTAGCACGAAAAAAGAAAACTCTAACCGTCATTATTGTTCTCTGTGTGGGTCATCATTGGAGGCTGGACAATTGGACAACTTGGATTGCAGATCGTGATCATTCAAGTTCGAGAATCAGTAAAGGAGTTTGCAGAATTTATCAAAAGTATTATTCTAAACACAGTTTTTATCTGAACACAATGTAGATCGTTGTTTGGGAATTGAAAATTGTTTTATTTCCGAAGCGCGCGATTAAGTAGATTCCCAACACATACGAATTCAAGCCATGTTTTACATTAATACATATGAAAAAGATAATTTTGAATCAATTGTGTTGATGCATGCAAGATGTTTGCTCAAGGAGAATGTGAAAAAATGACATTATGTCATTTTTTTTTAAAAAAAAATCATATTATCTCATTAGAGCAATTAAATAGATGTGCAGTGTGTGTTTTTGGAAAATTTGAACATATTACGTATGAATTCAAGTCCCGTTTTATGTTAATACATATGAAAAATAAAGCTTTGAATAAGTTACATAGATGCATGCAAGGTGTTTGCTCAAAGTAATGGGAATTCAGTCACTTTTTTTCGAAAAAAAAGTCACGATATCTTATTAGAACAATTAACTAGATGTATATTACTTTGTCACTTTTTTCTTTTTAAAAAAATCTCACACAATTTCTTTGTAATTTTTTTATAGGTATAGATAAAATTAATATCTTCATTTGGTATAGAGACAATTTGATACAAGATAATGAATATACAAATGACAAAATGATCGAAATTTTTGTCCCGATAGATTGCGCGTACAACAACTTTGAGTACATGATATTTTCTATGATTAAACTAAGTGCATCAACACATGGAATAAAAATACAATATAGAGGAAGAAAACCTACATTTGATGGTGATTTCAGATGATATTTCTCTAAAATCTTATTTGGAGCTTAATACGAAGGATAAAGATATTTTTGCTTACGTGAGTTTGATTTTGCTTATGTCACGTAGTTTTTTAAACAATTTACCATTGCATTGGATATGCTCTTATGGGGGGTTGGTTGGTCGCATAAGTTGAGTTTTTTTTTTTTATCTTATATTTATTATAATTTTGTTTTACTTATCTTTTTCAACTAATAAGGGATTTTTAGTGTTTATATCAAAAGTTTGACCTTATAACGGTCAATTGGATGAGAACCATCTATAACGATGAATTGTTTTCCATAGATTAGGGATTGTTTGCACTAATTCCCCATATTTGTTTGGTCACCATGATAGTTGTAATTTTCACACCTATTTGGACCGTCAAAAGTAGATATTTGAAAGTCAATTTGATTGAATTAATACTTAATTTTATTAAATATCGGTTGTTGTAGGATAAATTCGACTTCATATGACTTTTGATAAAAAGAAACGAAAATCAGTTTAAGAAGGACAAAAAATGAAGAATTATAAAGCCTGGGACTAAATCACAATACTTCAAGAAGTTGATTTGAACGAAAGAATGATAATTACACAGATTGAATTGGATGAATTTAGAAGATGAAGGATTTAAATTGCACAAAAAAGGACTTGAGTCGATCCAAAAGGGAATATAGGGACCAAAATGCACGAAATTGGAAGTTTAGTAGTTGCGGTCGCAACCTCTGCACCGTGCGATTGCACCACGTGAAATTACACCAGGGTTACCCAAATAAGCTGAATTATGTGATCGTAGCCCAGTAAAGTGTGCAATCGTATGGTACAATTTTCTAGCCATTTCGAATTGTTTCATTTTTGTTCTTAAACTGTTTTCGAAAATCAATTGCAACATTACCCAAATCTTGTCCTATAAGTATCAACCTTCATCCAACAATTAAAGAGAGCTCTCATAACATACAATAGACAATATCTTCCAAATGAGAGAGCCAAATATCATACTCTAGCGTGCAGTCAACAGCAAGTACAAAAAACCCATTATTCAAAGATTATTTCTTAGTTTTTGGGTAAAGGAGAAGAATGTGTAATTGGTGATTGATCAAATAGGCTATAAGAATTGTTATATTATTTTAATTTTCAATTAATTTCTCAATAATTGGATTGATGTGTGATTTTTATTATATTCGATAGAAATAATAAGGAATATAGCACATTACAGCAGTTGTTATGATTTGGTAGGGGATAGCATATGATGTTGTACCTTGCGTGATTTTAATATGTTTTCTAGTGTTCATAATGCATTATTTCTTGTTTTCATCCTTCATAGAAATATAGGAATGTCACATGTGAAGATATTTTAATTCTACTCAAGATGGATTATTAAATAAAATATGAACATTAATCAACAAAAATAATGTAAGTGTTGTCATGATCTTGAGTTGTGTTAAAATGAAATATTAAAGGAGGATTCAAATTGTGTGTTCTTACGTTTAATCGATTTTACACTCTTATTAGTTTTTCATTGCTTTAGTTTAGATAAATTACTATAAAATCAACAAATCGCAAATTAGCTATTAGATAATAGTTAATATTAATTAGAACTAGATTAATTATATAGTTTTCGAGGGAATAATTTTTTATTCACTACTTTATTACTTGTCTAAGATACCGTACACTTGCGAAATCTGGTTGATCATACCACTTTATAAATACATCCAAATTAAAAAAAAAAAAAAAAGGAACTTTCTTTTATGTCCACCACAATTCTCTTCCCAAATATTATCCTTGGTTCTCTCCCATTCATCACCACCACCAGATTTCTCATCTTGAAGTCGAGGCACTCCCTTATCCCAAAATTAATGATCGCCAAAACACCGGATTGATGATTTTGTATTATACATATTTCATATATATATTATTTGAAAAAAATAATTAAATTGGGGTAGTTGGTCCTAGTAAAAATTGTAAAATTTATGTGGGAGGTCGACGGTTCGCATTACACTCCACAAATATTAAAAGTTTATGATTGGGCTTTGGCTTCTCTGAATAAATAAATATTTTAACTGTTTTCTGTTAAGTTGAGATTCTTTTATTCATCCATTGTTGTACGTAGCATATCTAGGCCAATGTATGAATTTGTTAGTCGTCTTTTGATGAGCAATGCTATGGATATAA